>SNQJ01S0006232.1:148829-180361 GCA_010110895.2 Picea sitchensis
GTCTAATCTTCTTTCGAGAAGACATAAGACTAAACGCCCTACTTTCCTGTGCAGAAATAGTAACCCTAACACCATGGATTCTTCCCTCTGTGTTCTTACTATGCAACCCCAGTATGTCTTAATGTTTGTGTTGTGCGCCTTATGCCTAGGGTCATATATTGTTGCAGTTACTCGTTGTGTGCCTTCAGTCTTCTTGTGTTGAACCTCATGGTTGCGTCTTGTTGGTTGTCGATTGGCGACGTAGAGTCAAGTGTGTTTGTTACTTCCACACGCACACACACACCTTAAACAAAAAAAAAAAATTGCACTTGTTCTCAGAGTTGTTGTCATAACGAGAAGGTTCGTTACATTATATATAGCATTATTGTACCTATTTTTAAAATGGGATAGAAGCATTCCCTCTAGTTATAAGACCATTATGATTAGTCTGATTTTAGCCAAGCTAGAAAGAATTATTTTAGAAAAAAGATTAGCCTTTGACTAGAAAGTTATGGTAAAAGAGCTAAAGGCCAGACTGGGTTTAGGAGATATCATTCAACTATGGACCATCTTTTTACCCTTAGGATCATTGCAGAGGAGTTCCACAATACTAAAACCAATATTTTGTGTTGTTTTGTTGACTTTAGAAAAGATTTTGACATGGTTCCCAGGAAAAACCTTTGAGATAGGTTGGAAGAGATAAATTTTCCTTTCAAGTTGAGGGATGTTTCTATAAGGTTGTATGAGAGAATTATTTCCAAGTTTAAAAACACTTTAAGGGTTGGTCGAAAGAAATAAACTGCAATATTGGAGTCAAGCAAGGTTTTCCCTTGTCCTCTACCCTTTTTGTAATATACATTGACAAGTTAGAAGAGTGTTTGGAAGAAGCAGGTTGTTTCAGACCAAATCTCACTGGTATAGCCATCCATATTCTTCTTTATGTTGGTGATATCATTCTTATGGTGAGGAGTCCCCACGATCTTCAAGAGAAACTAAGAATCCTCAAGCATTTTCACTCCAATATGGGTATGGTTATTAATACTGACAAAACAAAAGCCACAATCATTGAATCCAACAATTTCACATATGATACTTTCGTATATGAAAACAACAACTTGGAGGAAGTGAATTCATACAAATATCTTGGAATCGATATTCACCACAAGATCAACTGGAATTATGGGATTGAGAAAATTATAAATGGAGGATGGAAAACTTATTATGGGCTTGAAAACAATTGTATATTATTCCATATTTGGATATGGGATAAGAAAAAACTCATGTTTGAGACTCTTGTTACTCCTATTATTTTATATGAATGCAAAGTTTGGGGATGCAGTATCTCTTGAGAATCATGGAGAAAGATAGATCAAATCCAAAAGAATATTATAACTTGTAATCTAGAAATTAAAGGAAATATGTCTATCCTATCCTCCTCTTAGAGGCAAGTCTTTCCCCCATTGAGATCATTGTTGTGACTAGATACCCAATGTATAAGAACAAGTTTAAAAACATGGAAGACAAGAGGATTCCTAAAATTGATTCAAACTCCAGCCATAATCGTCTTTGATTCAAGCGGGGATGACATGAAGATGCTCAGTCTTGGCTAAGCCATTGGGGAATCATGGAAGAGACCATTTTTCAAAATAAGGATATTATTAAAAATATTATTAAATAAAAAATTAAGGAGAAAATATGGTATGATAAGGAGTTAGAGGAAAAAATAAAATTAAGGTATCATAAGGAGGTAATCAACCCTAATATAGAATATCAAAATTATCTCTCTTTTTGACAAGTGTAAAGAAAAAATAAGCATTGCCAAAATAAGAACAAATTCCCATGAGTTCCGTAATGAAACCGAGATTTGGTCATTTCCTAAAGCACCATGGGATGAAAGAGTGTGTTACCTTTGTGACACTAGGAGGGTTGAAGATGAAAAACACTTTCTCTTAGATTGTCGAGCCTATAACCATATTAGATCCCAATTTCAAAATATTTGTCACATTACTAGCCTTCCTAACCTTTAACTCAACAAAACTATGGTGATCTTGGAAAGACTCTCTTAATGTTTTTCGAGCCTATAACTAGATTAGATCCCAATTTCAAAATATTTGTCACATTAATAGCCTTCCTAACCTTTTAACTCAACAAAACTATGGTGATCTTGGAAAGACTCTCTTAATGTTTTTCAAGCCTATAACCAGATTAGATCCCAATTTCAAAATATTTGTCACACTACTATCCTTACTAACCTTTTAACTCAACAAAATTATGGTGATCTTGGAAAGCCTCTCAGTGGATGTTAATCATCATCATAATCATCATCACCACACACACACACACTTTGAATGAATAACAACCAACCTAGATAGGTGTAAACCTTAATGGACCCCATATATATTTTTATTATTTTTTATTATTATTCTAATGTTAAAATAAAAAATGGTTAACAACACCATTATATATATATATATATATATATATATATATATATACTTTGAATGAATAACAACCTGCCTGGATTCATTTAACTCTGAATCTATCAAGCTTCTAGAGGGATCTAATTTCTTTAGGTGCAAACGTTTTTTAGAGTGAAAAAATTGAAGAAATGTTAAAGGTTTGCACCTTGAGAGACACCAAATTGGTGTATGAGACCCCCTTTGTTTGTGGTACATGGGGGTCCACGCAACAATTTTACTGCTAAAGTCTACAAAGGTATACATACCCTACCCTGTCACCTCAAAGGAGGAAACACATGCTCTTAACCATTAGGCCCTATAATTACTTTGAATGAATAACAACCACCGTAGGTTCATTTAACTTTGAATCTATCAAGCATCAAGAGAGATCAAATCTCTCCATGTTAAAACATTTTTTAGAGTGCAAAACTTGAAAAAATGTTAACCGTTTACAATTTGATCACTCTAAACATTTGAAATTAAATAAATCTAGACTATTATAACATAACAAGTACATTACACATCACATAAAGTAAAATCTTATCTCAATTAAAAATACTTTTGTGAAAATTGAACAATGATTATTTAAGTTACAATATCTCATTCCTTTTAAGTTGTGATCAAATATTAAATGTAATTATTATTTAATTGCATTGGTTCTTTTTACCATATAAGAGTGTTATATTAATTACTCTTATATTAATTATTATTGGTTTTAATTAATAAAAGAAAATATTTGTACCATATAAGAGTGTTATATTAATTACTATTGGTTTTAATTAATAATATTTTTACCATATAAAAATGTTATATTAATTAATTTTATATTAATTACTATTGGTTTTAATTAATAAAAAAATATATTTATTAGATTTGTTATAAAGAATTAAATTCCACAATCTATAATAATGATAAAGAACAAAGAATATAATTTTAAAAATACGATGAACAAAGAATATACTTTTAAAAATTTGATGTTACCGTGCATAAATATTTTATTAAAAATTATATAATATAAATATATTAACATTTTATGCAATTATATTAAGTCAAGTTAAATTATAATATGTTATTAATGTATGAATTTATATGAAAAAAAAATTAATGTAATGTATGAAAATTTATATGAAAAAATATAATACAAATAAATTAATTTAATTCGAACAAAGGATATAATGAAATTATATAGACTCAAATCATGTTATTTGTTACTTATTAAGGGAAGGAAAGAAGTGGGAAATGTCTGGGGCATTATTAGAGAAAAGTATATATTATATATACTTTTCTTTTATAATTCTAATTCGAACAAAGGATATAATGAAATTATATAGACTCAAATCATGTTATTTGTTACGTATTAAGGGAAGGAAAGAAGCGGGAAATGCCTGCTCGTTTAATTGTTCTAATTGCATAACGTTTTGACCCTACTATTATAACAAGGGTAGTTGAGGAGTAACAAGTCCCTCTTAAGAAGGTAGCCTAAAGTTAGGGACTTGTTGCTCGGATATTTATAGACAAGTCTCTAATACTTTGAAGAAATTTTAATGGTAGAATTTGGAAAAAAAGAGAGTGCAATGCAAACTAGAGTAGCCCCCTCATTTGTCTCTGTTGACCGTTGTGCTTTTAAACAAACACATCAAAGAAAGGAAGTAATTGCAGATTGCTTACCATCAAGAAGGACGATCTATGTATGTACCCACTGTGCATTTACAGAAAATTGTAGGTAGGCAACGCGTACCCAATGAGTACATGGACTGTGATTGCAAACTGTTCCATTTAACATAAAAAATAATATTCTGAGACTGCCAAACGGCTTGGCTTATTTTGTTTTTTCAATCACTACATGTACTGTGATTGCAAACTGTGCCATTTTAACATAAAACATAATATTCCTCCCCATATGCCCAGTTAGTAATGGATATTCCTCCTCGTGCCCATTTAGTCAATTGTTTTCCCGCATTAGCAGTTAGATGGCTATAGTTCAAGTTTTACTCGTGTGGTTCTAATAGGTAGCAACCTACTCATGCTTTTCTTTCATCCATTCAAACAGCTTGAGTGCAGTTGTGAGGGATAGATAGACTCTCACGCCCGGTGTTAACTTCTTATTCCTATCGAGAACATTTGTTGACAAGAAGTTTGGAGAATTTATTTGAATACTAACGATGCCAATTCAAATTATTCAAAGTAAACATTATTATTGAGTTGTGGAGTTAGTGTTAAATACCAAAACATATCTAATAAATCTAATTTTTAGTTTTAATATATGCCTCAAAGATTAATTCTTGGTTTTTATATCTCTTTGAAAAGGGACATTTTAGAGAAAGCAGACAAAGTTGGTTATTTTAATAATTGTCGTAATGTCAAAAATGTTATTAATTCAAAAATTAATAACCTATTCGATTTATGTGCATGTACCAGCGTGTATTACATGGCACGTAGTAGTCATGCATCACTTCCACTTGGTTTGCATGCATGCTTCCACTGCCTCTGCTCCACTTGGTTCAATCTTCGTATGGGTTCAATCCTCCCTCTGTAATTCTCAACGTTTCTGCCAAAGACAAAACTGTCGGAGTGAAGAATAACCAGTAATAGAATTAGCATTGTAGGAAGAAGTAGGTGTAAGTTCATTGTGAAAGATAAGGCACTAGAGAATAGTATGGGGGATCAGGAACCAACAGCAAGAAATGCAATGACTCATAGAAGTGAAGGAAGGGGTTGGAGAACAATTGTATTTGGAATTGCATTTACAGGCTATGGAACTAAAATGGGTTCAACTGATTCAATCCAATCAATTTTTTTTGGGTTAATAGACTTATCTGGTTCTGGAAATCAATCTCAAAGGTTGGATCGATGGTGACCTCGTCCATGCTTTTTCTTTAGGATGAGACTCAAGATCTATAAAAACAGGCTAAGATCAAGGTTAGGGCAAGATCAAAAGTCCGCTTGAAAGTTTGAGTGACCGTGAAAAGAGATAAGATGAGGAGGGGGGTTTGGTTCACCATTACAGAGATACACAGGCGAGTATGAAATCCAGTCATCGGGCGCTATCCAGTAAGGATAATTATTGGAGTAATTCACCTATTATTTATGTAAGAGCAATTTGATTTGTCGACCTAAGGGAACATGGAAAATTATCTGCCCAATAAATCTATGATTGTAGGTTCTAATCATACTTTTCCCCCACCCTTTTATTCCTACCAAGCTTTCAAATTGCTACTACAAAAAGGCCCAAAATGAATCAATGAATCTCGGTGATCTAAACAAATGAGCCCACCAAGTGCTACAGGTTCATTATATAAAGACAGATGCACATTTCTCCCAACAAATCGAGGCGAAGGGGAGAGACTCAAATGATCAATTTCGATAGATGCCTTGGAAAGATTGAACCAACACTTGAAAGAACAGAGCGATCTTCTTATTCCATGTCATAAGTGGGAACTTGGTCGTTTCTGGCAGCTGACTCCTCGATATCTAGTTCAGATCCTCTATTTACAGGTCTATATGATGCAGTTATAATATATTTAACCTGCCTCCCCTCGCTCTCTGCTCTGAGATGACTCATTGCCTCTAGTCTCTCCGGCTTCGGCCCGCTCAGCAGAGCTTACCAGTCCTCCGATATCTGTATCTCGATCTGTTGAACAGGCCAGCTCGAATTGTTGGGATGGCTTGTGAGCTACTTGCTCAAGGCACGGGTTTGATATAGACCAGGATTCAGTGCTGCAAAGAGAAATAGACCAGGATTTGGTGCGACAAATATCTCAGTAATTTGGTAAGCCTTCCTCTTGATGGAATCAAACACCAAAGTTCATTTGAATGATTAATTTTGAGCACGACCACTATGTATGTCAGATCGATGTTGAGGAGCATCGCTAACACCAAATTGGTGTATGAGACCCCCTTGTTTGTGGGACAAGGGACTCCCCTCCGCCCAATGATTTGCCTAGTAAAGTCTACATACCCTACCCCCCTCTGGATTTGAACCTGTAACCTCTTAAGAGGAAACACATGTTCTTAACCATTAGCTATATATATATTCAAATCCAAAGGGTAAGGTATATTTTTTTTAAGATTTTATCTATTAAATTGCTGGATAAAGGAGATTCATAAGTGTGTGATTTGATAGTAATTAATAATCTTAAAAATAAATTATTATTATTGTTATTATATATGGGTATATTATATTATTATTTTTAATTACAATTAATTGCGAACGTACTGTTTTGGTAACTGATTTGATCTATTGTAGTCTTCGATAGTTGAGTCTTCCTCGTAATTCGTTGGGCGTTTTCTTTCACGTTCATCTTCTCTCTGTTTCTGGGCAGAAATGATTCTCTGGGTGCCCATATGCGAGTCTTTCATCCTCAACTCTACCCAACCGTTAGGGTTTCTATCTGTCAATGATGTTAGGCGCAATCCCCGGCTATCTTGTCTTCCACTCTTTGCAATCCTGTAACTGTAGAATATGCCATCAGGAATGAAGACGCCTGGAAAATTCAGAAAATCCGCAGCTTCAACAAGATTAGGATTGCCAGCACCATCAGCAGCAGCAGGTTCGGTTCTAAAATTATCCCAGTCGCGAGCTTGAACCTGATTTCAAATGATTTGTGTTAACAGGCGGAGAGCAGTCATGCTAGCCACATAGCGGGCTTTGAATGTCAGAGCTGCGTGAATACGACGAGCTGGACATGCGAACGCGAACATTACAAGAGACCACATGGCCGATAGCTTGAATCCATTCAAATAAGAAAGAAGACGTTAATTTCTTAGGATACCACATGGGTTAGGTTTAGGGTTTGGATGCCCGTGGATACCCAATCGTATTGCTATTGTAAGGAATATAACGGAAACCACATGGGTTAGGTTTAAGGTTTGGATGCCCGTGCTTCAAGTGGTGGACAGCAAAAACACGTTGCTGTGGAACATGAACCATGTTCAGCATAGTAGAATGGTTTTAGTTTTTACATTATATCATTTTCATTCTTGGACTACCCACTATATGCCCACTTCGAGCAACAAACCTGTTAGCTATGTAATATAGACCTTGAGAGGAGGACAGACATGAACGCTCCTCAGAACTGCAGATCCATAGATTTACTGTGCAATGGACAGACTATACAGATATTGCGAAGATATTTAAGCCCAGATATAGATTCTTATTCCTCGAAATTTCTAGATATATATTTATGTGAGTTGAAGGGATCGCATAATACCAAAGAAGAGTACAGTACAGTCACAAAGAAGATCGGTCCCTTAAGCTTCGTCCCTGAACTTTCAATTTCTTTGTGGGCTCGTCACAACAATGATCCGAGTTGGTTTTGCAGGTTTTGCATAGCCTCCAAGACAACCACCCATCAAAACAAATAGTAAAATATGCATTGCGCCGTCTTGTGAAGTCTCATGTTCAGAGTTCTTGGTTGATCTAGGTTGTGGATATGGCAGTTTATTTGATGCTTTGTTAGAACAGAAAACTGACTTCGTATATATTGCTGGTGTCAACATTTCAAGAAGTCTTATTCACGGTCCTAATGTCCTTCATTCAAAACTTGATGTAGACGGTCTAGACACCAAACAGATTCTACAGGAGAAGAGCTTGCTGAAGATGCATAAGCATTTGTTCAAAATTGTTTCAAGGTTTTCACTACATTCCTTCACCATTAGAATTTTGGGTTTATGGTCTTGAAAGCTGATGTGATATTTCTAGGTTTTAGAGAAGGCACCCTCGACCTCCTCGCGCTGGACACCCCCTCAGGCTTGACATACATTTTATGTCTTCCAATGGCTTTTTTGGATAAGAAAAGACAGTCGGAATCATATCATATAGTGGATTGGCCATTGCAACCTACAACAGGGTGTCTCTAGTGCGTGGATTCCCTCATTGATGCCTTGGACAACCATTGTGAGAATAGAGTTCAGTTGATCGTGTACAAACACATATGATGATATCTGTTTCATAGCGTTGTTGCACAATCGTGTAGCGTCGTTGCACAATTGTGTTTTGGTGAGGTGTGGAGGAGTCCATACAACACCAGAATGAAGGTAACTTGCAAACAATCTCTTTTAGTTTATTTGTATTTTTTTCGGTAGAAGTAGACACTTTTCATTTGTTGAAATTGTATAGTTGAGTTTGCATTGTAAAGTTAGGGTATGACTTGAGTTGAGGAACTCTTAGTGTTATTGAGCACTCTAATCTCTCTTGTGTGGAGTCACAACTGACAAAACCACTCTTAAGTTTATTGTAACATGCTTGCAAGTTTTGCAAGCCAAAGCAACACTCTTGCAAACTCAAAACCTATTTCTTCACAATGTACTTGAGTGAAAGAATATTCGACAACATACATCCTAATGACAACTCACCGAGAATCCCTAGATTCAAGTACAAATGGTGTTCAACTTTCTCTTTCCAAGCGGATCATTAGACCTTGGGAATAAATCAGGAGCAATAGACACATAACCTGTATCGGATATGAAAAGGATGTCACCTTTCATAATCTGGATTACACCAAACCGATGTTTTGTACTACTACAAGAAAGTTCATATTCACGTGCTTAGTTCAAGAGTAGATTTTGAAATTCCAACACTCTCAGTGAGTTGGCCACATTGAAGATCCGTGTTTTGATCTTCATCCTTGCAAGAATTGCAGAAAGAACAATCATCCTTCAAAAAGTTGTTCTAACAGCTAAAAATCTGCAAGAGTAAAGAACCACTATGGGTGGATGACTAGCGAGAAAGAGATTTCAGTCATATAGTAGAATTTATACTAGAGTATTGACACATCTTGCAGTGGACAGATTTTTGTCTTCTCACCTTGTACCTCACAAGGGGAACAGCATTAGTGATTCAGAGTCAAGCTTCAAGTTTTGAAGTCTTATCAAACAAGTGAATGTGAAAAGAGGGTGTGATTGGTTTATGGTTTTCCTTAAACCAACACTTAGTAGAAGGCTTACAACTTCTGCTAGACAACGGTTTTTGGTTTCCCTTAAACCTCCACTAGGTAGAATACTTTCATCTTCTTCTACATCACAGTTTATGGTCATATTTAAACCAACACTCGAGTACCTCCAACTAACATAAGATATCATCTTCTAGCTTCTAGCTAAGTTAGGAAATGTTCAAGGAACCATTGAGCCTAGAGACAAGTTCCAAAGTTTGTAGTCACTCGTAAACCACCAGATTGGTTTGTGGTTTTCCTTAGACCACCACCACCATTTAGTAGAATACATCAAATTCTGATATCCATTAGGTTTGAGGTCATCCCAAAACAAGAGAGCATATTAAGCCATTGGCAAGCTGCATACTTCCAGATTTTAGCTGTCCACTTTCAGATTTCAACCCTCAGCTTGGACTCACATACACCCCTTCAGATTAAGGGGGAAAATGTTTGAAACATAATCAATTAGAGTTATGAACTTGACGGAATTAGAAGATGAATCCAAAGGATACAACTATATACTTATACTTATATCATACCAATGAAAATATGCAATTCACACTTATTCTTTATTTGATGTGTCCAACAACATAAAATGTATTATTATGTGTGAATTTAAATAAAAAATATCAATAAATATGCATTTACATGAAAATGATATAATGAAAATATATTAATTAAAAAAATAATGATTTACATGAGAATTTATTTTCACTCTTTTCTACCTTGTCATTTGTTTAAGTGAAAGAAAAATATTCATTATAAAAGAATCGAGGTGTCCATCCTCTAGACATGAGATAATTCATGCCCAAAGACACATGAAAATTAATTAGTTAATGTTGCTTCACAAGATATAATTCTCACTCTTTTCTACCTTGTCATTTGTTTAAGTGAAAGAAAAATATTCATTATAAAAGGATCGAGGTGTCCATCCTCTAGACATGAGATAATTCATGCCCAAAGACAAATGAAAATTAATTAGTTAATGTTGCTTCACTAGATATAGATATAGTTATAGTTGATTGTGTGTGAAAATTAATTAGTTAATATTGATTCACTAGATATAGTTGAATGTGTGTGACTTTATCAACATATCAACACATTGTTTGTACTTTAACATAGATATATTTCATTGTGTGTAAAAATTAATTAGTTGATGTTGATTCAAATATAGTTGAATGTGTGTGGCTTTATCAACATATTAGCACATTATTTGTACTTTAGCATGAGTGTTGTTTCTTTAATATTATAATTTTTTATAGTACATTATTTAAAGCATCCATTTTTTTCTTCAACATATATTAAATTAATTAAATTTTTTTTGATGACTGTTATTATAGCTAATAAAAATAATCGAAACTTGATGAGGTTCATGAGATAACGGGTCAATTCATATAACATGAATTTTTATTAGGAGGATAAAAGGATGCAAACAACTCTAGTAATGGGTCCGAATTCCGTGTAAATAAGTGGTTTTAGGTTCAGCATATAATTGAGTTTATGTTCCCCTTAAGGAAAACCTATTCTCATATAACTTAATATATTATATATTAAGTTCTAGTAATGGGTCCGAATTCCGTGTAAATAAGTGGTTTTAGGTTCAGCATATAATTGAGTTTATGTTCCCCTTAAGGAAAACCTATTCTCATATAACTTAATATATTATATATTAAGTGGTGTGAGTTATGTTATGAATAAAAATAAAATCTTAAATTGAGAGAATAACACAAGATAAGATTACATGACTTATTATATATATGAAAAATTACATTCCATGTATTTGATTTTAAAAAGAAGATAACCATTATAATGGAGATATTATGGTTAAACATATATGATTTTTATTCACAACTTTTATTTGTGTATATGAATTTTTAAAATTTATTTGTGAGGTGATTTCAACATCAAATTAAATATACTCCTTAAAATGTATTAATTTAAGCATTAAATTTTTAAAATATACTCCTTAAAATGTATTAATTTAAGCATTAAATTTTTAAGTTTTTTTATTTATAAAAATTGATTTTAATGTAAAGTTATTAGGTTCATTTTTAGATTGGAGTGATTTCAACATTAAAATTAATTTGATCATTCTTGTGATACATGAATTTAACCACCAAATTCTTAAGTTTATTCATTAAGTGCATTAATTTCCATGCAAATTTATGTTACATTGATATCGAAATATAATTATTAAGTTTTTTCTTTAAATGAACTAATTTTTTATAATGAGTGATATTGTTCCCTCTTACATTACATTTAATTTAATGTTTTCTTTTGTGTTATAGGGAATATGTTTAGAGTAAAATATTGAATAATACATAATTATGTTTCCTCGTAACATTGAAATTGAAGAATAAAGATTGGTAATTTGAGAACATGTTAGGAGACACATAGAGAATGAATTACATGAAAAAATGGGAGAATGAAGAAAAAAAAGATGGTAAATGTCATAGATTGGGAAGAGAAAATGGGTAATAGCATGACTCCATAATAAAGAAGGGGAAAATTTTAGGGGCTATATATCACCCATGGACTAATTTTCCAGGCTTTTGCCAAAAAAAAAGAAAAGGATTCACCAATTTTCATTTTTTCTAAAATTCATTTGCCCAAATTCTACAGAATAAAATTATCTTACCTTCAAAATAGCCCAAATTTTATAGAAAATATATAAAATCCTTAGATATTTGAATATTTTTACAAAAAAAATTGTCAAACATTTTATAGTTTGCATATTAAGGATTAGTTAGATTCTTTAAAGTTTCTACATTATGAGATAAATTTATATCCTTGAAATTATCCCTCGAATAAAGAGAGGAATAAAGAAAACAAGATTAATTGATCTCACCAAAAAAGTGTATCAACAAAAACATAGATATAGAACTATGGAGGATTTATTTGGAGATATTGTGGGTACAAAAAAAGTCTTACTTGATTGGATTTATCAAACCTTATTTTGAAATTCAATCTCTTCCTAAGAATATCCATTTATTTATTTTGGCCAAGCTAATCAATGTTGTAGCATTCAACATACCTACATCAATAATCAAGTTGCACTTCTTATGCTAGTGAAGGACATAAACAATTTAAAGGGTTTCATTTAATTAGATTAGAAGAGAAAATGAAAAAAAAGTCAAATGTATCTTTATCGATGTGATGACATTGAGTTTTATAGGAAAAATGTTAATAACACAAATTAATGGTCAAATTCATAGATTTTCATGGAAATCAAAATTTTCTTTTCTAAAGGAGATCAATTATATTGGTCATGATTTGAGAAATGTTTTTATTATAAATATTGTGTTATCATAGCCATTTACAATTAGAACCAATTTAAATGCATTTGAACCCTAAATTTATTAAACACTAATAAACATGATATCTCCTAAAGTGAAAACCATTCTTCAAATTTTTATCATAAAAAAATTATGCATAAAATGGTTTAATCATTTTCAACCCTAAATTTATAATTAATAAAAATCTAAAGTAATCTAATCCGTAGTATGTCATGGTATAATTAATCCTATAAAAAAATAGAGTTTGTACCCTAATCCGTAGATTAGATAATTAATCCTATGAAAAAATAGAGTTTGTTAATTACATTGTCAAATACAATATATCTATCAAATCATACAACTCCAAGATAATAATAATAACTTAAATGTATGTTCGCTAGATTGCATGAGTTCAAGTTCCTTAATATTTTTCCTTCCTAGGTGATATGTTACTAGTTTTAAGTTTTTGGTAACTCACCCGAAATGAAGTGTTTTCCTAAATCTTAAGAAAATGTAATGAATATTGTTTTAATCAAGTTCACGATGTTAATAATTTTTCATTCTTTGATAGATTATTTATAAAAGGTGGACCTTGGTGTAGTACATTTGAGTCAATGGTTGGAATAATTGAATTGAGTTCCTTGGAATAATAGAATTGGGTTCCTTGCATGATGAGAAAAAGGCTTTAGTGATATTTATTGTATGTTATTTCAACTCATTTTAAACAATCTTGGCACTTGGGGTCCTTGCATTATGAGAAAAAGGCTTTAGTTATTTATTGTATGTTATTTTAATTCATTTTAAACAATTTTGGCACTTTAAGGTTAAATATAAGTATACACTGAGACATGTCAATTTGGAGAGGTGATCATATGAAAAAGGCATCTCACTCAACAATACAATGTTTAAAGGAAAATAATTAAGAATGTTTAGTTAGCTAATTTAGGCATTTGTGTGTGAACTTGGAAATTAGTTAGAGGTAATATTTGTTTTTTTATACCATGAAATTACTTAGTTAGACGCATTCATATAATAATATTTTATTGTAGATTGAGGTTGTGTGCATGATAAAATAATATTTGAGTTTGTCTAGTTATAAAGACAAATTAAGTTATGTGTCTCTCTATAAAGGTTGGAGCTTTATTAATGCAAATTAATATATATGTTTTGATATATTCCAATTTATGGGTTATTCATGGTTAATTATTTTTTTCAGGTTAGCTTCAACATTTTGTTGTTTTTTTTCTTTAATTTGCTTGCCAAGAATTTTATTCCTTATCATTTGGTATTAGAGCAGTAAGACCTTGGCCTACTCCATTTTCACTCAAATGTTGGGTTCTCTAGAACTTGTCCTACCACCCCACACTCCATATTCACCTTTATGTTTTTTTATTATCTTTTCTCTCACTCGTATTCTTTAATATTTGGGTTTCCTTGAGGTCATTTCTCCACCCAAACTACCTTCTCCCAACCAGTTCATTGGCCATTGGATCCACCTACTGAAATACTCTTTAACACACCTCTATATTTGGTTCATTAGGATCAATACCTTACGCCTAGATCTAATAACATTTTTTGTTTTTTGAAGGTCTCCCTCCCACCCCAATCTTTTTCTTGTGCTACATTTTATCTCCTCATATATATGTACATTTGGTATCATCCTTCTTAGATTCCTTGAATCAAATATTATATGCTTGTATTTGGCATTAACTCTAACCAAATCTTTCACTTGGGATTTTCATCACCCTTCTCTTTAGTCTTTACACTTTATCACAATGTTTATTTCTCCATGGATCCTCACAACACTCATTCCTTTAATGATGAAGAACCTAGTCTCTCGAGAATGGTGCAAGAACTGGCCAACACTCTTATTGAATTTCTACAACTTCAACCTAAGGCTTCCACGTCTACTTTTCAGCTAGACACCAAAATCTCCTGACCTAAATATGGTGGCCAAATGCATAGAATTTTTTTGGATTCCTAGATCTGTAGTCTTGTTTCCTACTTCCAAACTTGTCTATACATGACAAAAGAACAATGCATCCTTCTTGTAGGGAACCATTTAAAGGTTCTTTCTCAAGCTTGGTCACGGTTTCACCTTACTTCTACGAAGATATATGTGGATCTTAATGAGGAACAAGCTCCTAGAGGCACTCCTTCTTACATCACCACATGGTACACCTTATTCCATGCCTTTGAGAAGGTACTTTTACCCTCCAAGTTATTTATCTAACTTAATGTGTAGGTGGTTACAGTTGCATCAAGCTCTAGGTCAAAGTTTCCAATAGTTTATTGAGCTATTCACTAAACGTTGTTTCCAAATTAAAATTAGAGATCCTAAATAGTATTTATGATCAAATTAAATTCTAGTTTATGTACTATTTTCGTAATGAGGTGGCTTTATTTCAAGGAACCACCCTATACCAAGACCTCCTCCATGCCCTAGTTATCAAACAAAAATTTGATAAAAAAAGCATTGTCTCACTCACTTTAATAACTTCAAACCTACAATAAATATATTCCTAACACCTTCAATTTCCCCAACCCTTGTGTGTCTCTACCTTGTAATCCAAGTATCACTGGAATACACCCTACCTCTTCCCATCCTACACAATGTTGCTACTATCATAAACTTCCCAAATCATTACGTTTTAATTTGTGGATTCTTAAAATGGCAAGCCATGTCCAAATCCTTATATTATAATGAAAAAAAGAATGACTTCATTACTACCTCTTACTCTCTTAAACCTTACCCCTTCCTAAGATCATTTATATTTACAACCCTACTACCACTAACCCCTCCTTACTCCTAATGAAAAATTCCAATGATATGTCTTCTTTATCCCTTATTTTCACTCAAAATTTCCAAATAAACGATCAACTATGATCCTCGACAATGGGAGACAAAATAACCTCATGTATTAAACATTTGTAAATTACCTACAACTTCTCACTACCCCACAACCCTCTCCTTAATAGTTGGGTTGGGTTCAACAAGATGGTCCTATCTTCTTGTTAACAAATGTTTTACAATCATATTTTCCACTGGACCCTTCTCAGACGTAGTAGACTATGACATATCACCCCTTGTTTTCTCTAATTTAATATTGAGAATTCCCTATCAAAAATAACACAATGACTTATACAATTATCACAACAATACTTATCATATTATTAAATGTGGAAAAACATTTCAACTTACCTTTGAAGTGTTTTGGCTACCCTATCCCCCAACCTCTGAGCAAGTTAGTTTGCACAAATTCCTTTGTCTTTTTGTTTTTCCTCAAACCCACACCCCACAAGCTCATTTTCCATTATTTCCACAAGGACATTCTCAGCTCATTACTTCACCCCCATTGCACTATAAAATCCATCAAATTTTCTATCACCCTTGAAACTCTTACCTTTCCCTCTCCCTATTAATCCATTATTCCCTTATGCCCCCATTTCTTTCAACAACTACCACAATAAAATGTAATGTAAAACTACTAGATCATACCAGCCATAAGAATATTATTCTATTTCAAAGGAGACATGAACATAAACACATAAAAATTCCACTTTTTCAAACACCAGTTCATTTATGCATTCATCCTCTTCAGGTACTAGAGGACACTTCTCATAGGATCACTATTTCAATTATTTAGCAATTTAGGCCCAGCCCTACTCTTCTTCCATTAATATCTTAGCACTTTATTCCTCCTCCAACCTATGGGGTACTCATAACAAGTTGTACCATATACATTTTGATGATATGTCTTGAGGCATCTACTTAACACCACTAGGATCCAATACACTCTCTTACTATCATCCACCCATTTCTCACTAGCACTTTAGTCAACACTACTCCACAACCACAACACATATTTTCACATTTTGTCCCTTCTACATCTCTTAGCACAATATATATGCTTCCCATCATACAAGAAATGAATACACATTCCACATATCTTCATCTTATGCATCACTACAATTTGTCCTATCATCAAGCATCTCCCTACAAATATCACACATGATTGATGGGTGATGCAATATAGGATTCTGACCTAGAAAACTCTTGTACTCATCACTTGTAATAGAAAAGAGGTTTCATTCTTCCACACATGGAAGATATCATGTTTTCATCCTATTTATGTCTTAAGAAATATTACTTAGAGGCACCACATTAGTCACATCTACAACACTAGTAACCTAATACAACCCTATGAACTAGGATTTAATCTTCCTTCAATATTGAAATCTATAGGAAACCACCAATGGGAACTTATTTTCTTAGAACAAAAATAGTTTCCTTCTATCATATTTTATCCCCCTAGACATTTTCATAAATTGAGAGGATTGGTCTATCCATCAACAATTCTAGCGTCTTCTTTAGCAATACACTTTGTCCTCCTACTAGTCGTCACCTTTGAGATTCTTCTTATCATAAAGTCACCATGCATCATCATGATCCTTCTTACAAAACCTCATATATTCATAGATACAATTATCTTGAACTTCAACTCATAGGATGGTTTCTACAATTATTCTATATCCAATTGGCATCATCAACTACAGTCTTATCTATAATACACATCTCTATTTCAACATTTTTTTTCATCCACTAGCTTATTGTTTCCACATCAACACCTTATTATTTCGAGGGAAACTATTTGATCTTGGTATATGTAGCTTTTAGATTTGGAAAAATTCTGCTCTTTATGCAACTACACCCGCAACATGGGAGTCTATGTATGAAAATAATTTTTAGCTTCTTAGCATGATACAATGTTTTCGAGGAAAGTGGCAATGATTTCAATGCAAACTTGGAGGAACTAATATAGAACAAATACATCATCACCTAGCACAACACCTAAGGAAGACATATAACCAAGAATGCTCAGCTAGCTAGCCCAAAGGATGAGGAATGCTCCTCGCTTGAGGGAACAATATTTTAAGACTTAGTTAGGCATTTGCATGCGAATTAGGAAATTAGTTACAAACATATAATAATAATAATAATAATAATAATTTCCTAGTTTTTGAGTGGTGTGCAATTAGTTAAGGCATTCATATAATAATAATTATTTATTACATATTAGGGTTGCATGCATGATAGAATAATATGCGACTCTATCCAAAAATAAAGATGGATTGATCTATGTACTTCTATATAAAGGTCGGAGACTCATCAATACAAACTAAGATATTTGGTTTGATCTTTTCTAATTTCTAGGTTTATCATGGATAATTCTTTTCTTTAAATCCTCTTCAACACTTTTTTATTATTCTTTCTCTCTAATTTTCTTAGTGCCCCCCCACTACTAACCCAATTTTTCCTAATAACATTAAACTAAATGCATTCACCCATAATTTAACATGTATCTAATAACATTTTAAAAAAATGAATGCAACTAAATGAATATATACTTAGCAACATGTTAATTTCTCAAAACTCAGAGTACACACACAACAATTAAAACCCATAATAAAAATAGTGAGAAAGAGATTAAACATTTATAATTTTAACCAAATGTGTAATTGACTGCAGGGGATGGATGTTCCTCCCAATCATATATTTTTTTCTCCAAATCTCATTTGCAAATCGCCCCCGATATGGGGATACAAATCCAAAATAAAGGGTTGTCTCTAATGTCCACTCATAGCCTAATATTACCCACAACAAACTAATTTTCCTATAGCTATCCAAATCCTCTAATTGTCTTATCCTCGGCCTACAAAACCCAAGGAATGTGATATCCCTTCACTGCACATAGTTTCTTAGGCCTTCCCACTTCCCTTTGGGGCTCTAGCAAATTTTTTCTAGGAATCTCTCTTGTTGGGGACTCCAGGGATGCTAGTTGCCACAGGAAAAATCACATCAACAAATCATTTCCCTAGGATAATCTCTTACACATGGAAATCACTTGGGCAGGTTTGATGTTGAAATCATTGCACAAATAAATTTTACATAAATAAATAAATAAATTGTAAGAGTTTATTTTTGCAATGATTTCAACATCAAATCTTCCCAAGTGATTTCCATGTGTAACATATTTCCTTAAATCAAAGAGTTGTTGTTATGAGTTTCCTATGGCAGCTAGCATCCCTGGAGTCCCCAGCGGGAAGTGGGAAGGCCCGAGGAACTATGTGCAATGAAGGGGTATCCAATTCCTTAGGTTCTACAGGTTGAGGATAAGAGAGTTAGAGGATTGGGATAGTTATAGGAAAATTAGTTTGTTGTGGGTAATATTTGGTTGTGAGTGGACATTAGAGACCACCCTTTCTTTTGGATCTGTAGCCCCATCCCAGGGGTGATTTGTTGCAGAGATTAGGAGCAGCAAATCTATGATTGGGAGGAACATCCATCCCCTATATCCGATTACACATTTGGTTAAAAATATAAGTGTTTAATCTCTACCTTACTATTTTTATTATGGGTTTTAATTGTTGTGTATGTACTTTGAGTTTTGAGAAATTGACATGGTTTTGAGTATATGCTCATTTACCTAGATTCATTTTTTTTAAATCTTATTAGATGCATGTTAAATTATGGGTGAATGATTCATTTTTTTTCTTCAACATATATTAATTTTTTTGGATGATTGTCATTATAGAAAATAAAAATAATTCAAACTCACTAAGGCTCATGAGATCAAGGGGTTAAGTCATTCCTTTCATAAGAGGATTCTAGCATGAAATTTTAATATTAGTAAGATAAAAGGACGAAAACAAGTTTTAGGTTCAACATATAATTGAGTTTATGTTCCCCTCAAGGAAAAATTGTACTCATATAACTTAATATATTATATATTGAGGGGTGTGAGCTATGTTATGAACAAAAACAAAATATAAATCTCAAATTAGGAGAAGGAACAAAACATGATTAGACGACTCATTGTATACATATATTTCCTCGATGGATATAGCACAAGGTTTCTAGGAATCTCTCTTGTTGGGGACTCCAAGGATGTTAGTTTCCATAGGAAAACTCACAACAAAAAATAACTGCTCTAGGGAAATATTTTACACAGAAAAATCACTCTACATGCCTAAAAACCTACTTATTCATGAATTTATAGCTCCAACAAGATGCCACACATTCCCACTATATGGATACCTTCAAGCTATAACACTCTTCTCCCCCTTGTTGCTCCAAAAAATGCATGTAAAAACTGTTCCGAGTAACCATTCAAATTTCCATTTTACCCATGCATGTTGACTCTCACATTCCCCAAGGTTGATTGTACTCATCCCCCATGCTCTCAAAATATAAGTGAAGTGACTGATCACACCCACATTCTTACATTTTTTTTGTGATTGAGGTTTTGATACACAAAAGTAAAATTAGAAAGTTTCTACAAAATAATACTTTTTAGAATGTGGGTTGGGATTACTACCCATGAATATTTCCCCCTTGGAATATCTCTTAGACCATCCCCTTTCTTGTGGAAAATTAACCACGTATTACTCTGTCCATGTCCATCTATAGTTTGTGCCACATTTATTTTATTATTACGATATACAATGTTTACATATTACATGGTCGGGTCCACAATCATACATCATATTTACATTACATATCGCTAATTCAGGGATTAANGAGCTATGTTATGAACAAAAACAAAATATAAATCTCAAATTAGGAGAAGGAACAAAACATGATTAGACGACTCATTGTATACATATATTTCCTCGATGGATATAGCACAAGGTTTCTAGGAATCTCTCTTGTTGGGGACTCCAGGGATGTTAGTTTCCATAAGAAAACTCACAACAAAAAATAACTACTCTAGGGAAATATTTTACACAGAAAAATCACTCTACATGCCTAAAAACCTACTTATTCATGAATTTATAGCTCCAACAAGATGCCACGCATTCCCACTATATGGATACCTTCAAGCTCTAACACTCTTCTCCCCCTTGTTGCTCCAAAAAATGCATGTAAAAACTGCTCTGAGTAACCATTCAAATTTCCATTTTACCCATGCATGTTGACTCTCACATTACCCAAGGTTGATTGTACTCATCCCCCATGCTCTCAAAATATAAGTGAAGTGACTGATCACACCCACTCTCTTACATGTTTTTAGTGATTGAGGTTTTGATACACAAAAGTAAAATTAGAAAGTTTCTACAAAATAATACTTTTTAGAATGTGGGTTGGGATTACTACCCATGAATATTTCCCCCTTGTAATCTCTCTTAGACCCTCCCCTTTCTTGTGGAAAATTAACCACGTATTACTCTGTCCATGTCCATCTATAGTTAGTGCCACATTTATTTTATTATTATGATATACAATGTTTACATATTACATGGTCGGGTCCACAATCGTACATCATATTTACATTACATATCGCTAATTCAGGGGTTAAAAAAGGGGATTTTACATCCCCCGCCCCCTAAAATTTTCACCTTCCTCGGTGCAAAACATCATACCATCATACATATATGTAATATTACATCATAATACTTGATACTTTTGCAAGTTCATAACTCCTACAACAATTCCAACCATCAATCTCTCGTTCCCCGCAACCTACACAACCCAAGGAAGTGTACCCCCTTCTTTTCACCACAATCCCTTTGTGTTGTACCACTTCCCTTCTAGGCTTTTCGCATGAATCGAACATGAAGTCTCCAAGATGTGGCTCCAAGAACTCTAGCTTCCAAGATGGAGCCTTGCACACTTATATACAAATATACATTCAACTTTCTTCAAAATTTGCAAAATATTGTGGGTACTCCTATCGCATGGTCTCCTCATTCTCCCATGTGGCATCTTCAGGACCATAGTAGTTCCATTGAAACTTTATCAGGAAAATGAATTTGTTCCTAATCACTTTTACTTTCCTCTCTAGGATGTGCATTGGTTCCAACTGAAAGTCCCTTTCATGCTCCACCTAGATCATAGTCCAATCAATCACGTGATTAGGATTAGGCACACATTTCTTCAATAGAGACACATGAAGTACATTATGAATTCTCATGGATGCATACAATGTAAGCAGGTATGCAATTGGGCCTATCTTCTCTAAAACTTCAAACAACCCACAATATGTCATTGCCAACTTTGGGAAACTTTCCAATATTATCAAGATCCTTTTAGCTTTCACTTTTAAAAACACATGCTTGACCACTTTGAATTCCTTGTATGTCCTACTTTTATTTGCATAACTATTTTGTCTATCTTGTGCAACTTTTAAAATTTGCTTGATTTTTACCATTTTCCCTTCCATTTCCCTTAGTAATTCTAGCCCAATAACTTCTCTATGTGTTGCATTATCTTAGCTCATGAGCATGTTTCATTTCCTTCCATACAAACCTTCAAATGGGATCATATTCAATTATTACTGATACATATTATTGTAAGAAAATTTAACTAGATGAAGGTAGTCTTCCCACTTGAAAGGTTTGTCCATTACATACATTCTCAACATATCTTCAATTATCTGGATAGTCCTCTCTATTTTCCCATATGAATCTAGATGATATGTTGTATTGAAATTCAAATTAGTCCCAAATCCCTTAAAAAAAACCTTTCGTAATTTGGAAGTGAACTTGGGATCTCTATCTAAAACTATTGCATTGGGAACACCATGTAGCTTAGAAATTTCCTTCATATAAATATGTGCAATGTTGGCTACCTTGTGATTTTTTTTCACGAGTATAAAGTGTACAGCCTTTGTAAGCTTGTCCGCCACTACCGTGATGGAATCATGTTGCCTTGTGGTTGCTGGAAACTTGGTGATAAAATATATTGTAACTACCTCTCATTTCCATTAAGGAATGGGAAATGGCTCTAATAGTCCTACTGTATGTCTATGTTCAGTCTTCACCTTCTAACATTACATGCACCTGGCTATGTAATCAACCACATCCTTCTTCATTGCAAGCTATAAATGTTGGCTTCTTACTACTGCAATTTTCTTCTGGTATCCTGGATGTCCAACATATGGTACAATATGCATTTATTTTATCACTATTTTTCTCAATTCTAGAGTCTTAGGAACATAAAATTTGTCCCTAAACAAGATACTTCCATCCTCCTCTACCCTATAATATTTAAACTTCAGTGGTACATTTTCTTTCTGCAAGCCTTTTGTAACTTGTGTATAATGTTGATATGATTCTATAGCTTCCAAAGATCTAATTTTTAAATATGAACAGTACATGCTAATTGATGTAGCATGCATTTCATGCACCCTCACATTGACTGCACCAACTACTTTATTCTATTTTCCCTCGATGTGCTTGATGTCGAAGTCATATTCACTAAGAAATTATAGCCATATAGTCTCTCTAGCATTCAATGTTGGTTGTTCAAACACGTGTTTCATATTTCTACGATATGTCTTCAGCTCAAACTTTCTACCCATGATATAATGCCTCCACATTTTAAGGCATGAACTATGGCTTCCAAATTTAATTCATGGGTAACATAATTTCTTTCATGTTCTTCAAGATTCCTTGACTCATAACATATGGCATTCCCATTCTGCATAAGGACTCCCCCAAGCCCTTCCTTGCATGCATCTATGTACACAACAAATTCTTCATCTAGATATCCAACCTTTAGAACAAGTTCATTGGTAAAAAAATCCTTCAATTGTTGGAAACTCTCTTCACATTTTTTTGGTAGTCCACTCAAACTTTGTTCCCTTATTATATAGTGAAGTGATTATATGTGAGACCTTGTAGAAACCTTTAATGAATCTCATATAATATCCAACTAATCCCATAAAGGATCTCACTTAACAACATTTTTTTTCACTGGCCAACTTTTTATTTCTTCAATCTTATTACAGTCCACTACTAGTCCCTCCTCTAAGATGATGTGGCCCAAATAATGGATTTTCCTTAGATAGAAAGTTCACTTTCTTAACTTGGAATAGAATTGTTGTTCTCTACCTATAGCACCGTCCTCAAATGTTTTTCATGATCCTCCTATGTCTTGGAGTAGATAAGAATATCATCCTAGAAGACAATGACAAATTTGTCTAGGTAATCTTTGAACACTCCATTCATTAGACACATAAAAGTAGTTGGTGCATTTCTTAGGCCAAATGATACCACCACAAACTCATAGTAGTGATACATTGTCCAAAATGTTGTCATGATGGTGTCTTATTCTCTTATTCCTACTTGATGATAACCTGACCTCATGTCAATCTCATAAAATATCGTTGTTTATTTCAATTGATCAAAAATATCATCCCAAGGTATAGGGTACCTATTATTTACCTTAACCTTATTTAGTTGTCTGAAAACGATACACAACCTCAGAGTTCCATCCTTATTCTTCAAAAAAACAACTAGAGCACCCCAAGGTGAGACACTTGGGTGTATATACCCCTTCTTCAACAATTCTTCTAGTTGCATCTACAACTCTTTTAGCTTTGGTGTGCTCATTCTATAGGGGAGTTTTGGATGCTGGAGTAGCTTCAGGAATTAAGTCAATAGAGAATTTAATATCTCTCTTTGGTGGCAATCCTAGTAAATCCCCAAATAAATCTTCATATTCCTTCAAAACTAGATGATCTTCGAGACTTGGCTCATTTTCTTTTGTTGTCGCTTCCATATGAGCGACACATATATGGAACCCTTTTCTAAAACTTATTTTCAGTTGTAATGCTGAAATATCTTTAACAAATATAGGTTTTGAATACATTGCACCATATTTGAATTCCCTTCCTCATCAAGGCATGTGAAAGACTTGTTGTAGAAATACATGACAATGTGATGCTTATCCAACCAATTTATACCAATTAAGAAATCTTATGACCCAATTGGTATGATGTTAAAATATTCCTTAGTGATAAATACATTCATTCTTATTAGGTAATCGATGAAAATTTCATTGATTTTCCTCATGGTTCTAGTGGATGGACGAAAAAACCAAGACTTTTCATTCTTACATCTCTTCAATTTAAACCTTCCAACTATTTTTGGATCTATATATCTATGACTAGATCTAAAATAAATAAAAATAGATATGGGATGATTTTCATTCTTACCTTCTACCTCAATCATGTGAGATTGGTACTTTGCTTATGTTTTTTTCAAGGATACATAAATTTGTGGCATGCTCCTACCCATTTCATCCACTATATCAGTTTCTTGAATGTTGTGCATTGTCCTCATTCTATATCCCTTGTGAGGATAGTCCTTATATAAGTGATATCCTTCACGTCCTAACAATTTATGGGATGTTTTCTTGGCATTTTCCCCAAGGAATGTGTCAATTTATGTTCACCTTGTGTTGACTTCCCCTGCTAATATGATTGAGAGTTATTCCTGACGAAAGGTGGCTTGAATCCTTTCTTTATTTGATCCATATTGTCTCTCTTGTTATCATCCTAAACCTTTTGGAACGCTAGCCTTATTGTTTTCTTATCATAAAAATACTTGGCCTTCCTAATGGCTTCTTCAAAAGTTATTGGCTCATAAAATTAGATTTTATCTTTGTAAAAAGATGGAAACGCACTCAAGAACCTATGTATTTTTACCTTCCCATCCCTAATGAAATCCATTTACCTTAGAAGCTCTTAGAATTTCTTCTCATACTCATCCACTGCCATACTTCCAAGCTTGAGTTCAAATAACTCTTGCATCTTCTTGTCATAACATTGCTCTGACAAGTACTTCTGCTGGAAATATCTCTTGAACTGCCACCATGATATCCTATTCTCATCAATGTGCTTAACCTTCTTCATTTGATCCCACCAAATATATATTTTTCCTTGAAGATGGTAGGTTAAAATTATGGCTTCTACATTTGATGACTAATCATGAAATTGGAAATATTTTCTCATACCCAACAACCAAGATTCAACATCTTCTCCCTTCCTATGCTCTTCATCAAAGGATGGTGGCTTGATTTTCCTAAGTTTTCCTTCCAAAATATCTAACTTGGGCCTCCTCCTCTAATTTCTAATAGAGGGCACACTTGGGATACTCTCTAATCGTGAACATGCATGTGATCTTCTAGTAGAGTGTCTTTGTAAATGAAGATGATGTCTACTAACGCTCCTTTATTTTCTATATCCCCCATGGTCATCCCTCATATCATGAGATATGGATGTTTCTACTTGCCTTGCACTAGTTGCTTTCTTTATGCCAAAATTTTTATGGAATTTATCTACAACATATTCATACTTTGTAGTAGATCCTCCTGAGCTCTCATCATCTTTTCATTATCTTCTCTATCTCTCTACACTTCCTTTTGTAAGCTTCTCATAGTTTCAACTAGATACACCCTGCTTTTATGTCCATTGGACTCAGTCTCTACATTTCTGATGCTAACATGTAAACCTATGTCCTCCTCCTCATGGATGTAAGATCCCTAGGAATCCCCCATATCTCTAGTCCTCATATAGGAATGAAATATGTTTTCATGTACCTATAATTTTACAAGAAATGTGCATGCAACAATTTCTTGTTAGAGTCACGCATATTGTAAAATTGTCATTAGTTTAAGCTACATATCCCTTTTTCCTCGATTTTTCCAAGAACACTTATAAAATAATCAAAATTATGATATTTGAAACATACATCCCTTTTAATTATATTTCCAATGGTTATACTTATGCCTCAATCTAATTTCTGAGCAGAAGTTATGACTTTTCAAAATCAATAGTTTCACCCCTGTTTGCAGTTGTTTCACTGGTACTAATAATCTCAAGGGATAACTTCCGATATTGTAGAAGAAAATATGGTGAGAGTTAGGAAAACTTTTGTATTGGGAATTGATAGTATTTACAATTGTGAATGCACAATGACTCTCATATTAATGATCAAATGCTTCATCCAACTTCTGCATCAATCTAGATTTGGAAATTTTGTCCATTTGCATTTCCTCGAGACTTGAAATTTTTAGCCAAAATTGGTTATCTCCCAAATGGAGAAAAATTGGAAAAAAAATCCTCAAAACAAAGTTGTTTGAATTTAAAAATTTGTAAAATGTCAACTAAATAATATTTTTTGTATTGGTGATCTAGGATCCATTTTCCCCCTCCAAATATTTCACAAATCCCTAAAAAGTGCCCGAGGATAGTGGATTTTTCCATGTTTCAACATCTCCACTCCAAACCATTTTGAATTTTTCCAAAATGCAAAATCAATATCTTCATGCCTTATTGATGAGCTAGTTATAAAAATTTCATGATTATTTGGGCCTCGGTTACTAAGCACGACTCACATCTTCCAAAATCACTAATTTTTGGTTTTTGAAAAAAAAGAAGCATAAATGGCCAAAGGATCTCACTAGCATATTTGTATCCCTCGTCACTACATACATACCACTTAAATTTCATTTGAATATAAGTTGAAATGCTCATATTATGACCAAAACAATTTTTTGGCTCCAAACATTTTTTGGTAAATTGTTCATTTTGTCCTTCCCTTTCCTCCTCTTCTTCTCTTCTTCTCTCTTTTTCTCTTCTCATTTTTCTTTCTTCTCTCTTTATCAATGATCTCTTTCATTTTCCTTCGTTGATGTTTCGACATCAGATAGTCTTTTCTCCTCAACGTTTCAACCCCGGAATGTATTTTTCTCGTTGAAATTTTAGTGTACGATTCTCTTTCCTCACCAACGTATCAGTGACTCGAGAATATCTTCCTTTGTCAATGTATCAAACAAATATCTTATTTTCTCAATTGTGTATCGATGAATTGGGAATATTTTCCTTCACTAACGTATCGATGAAAGATCTTCATTCCTCACCGACATATCAATGACTTGGGAAGATCTTTTCTCGGCGAAAGATCTTCTTTCTTCACTAACATATCAACAACTTAGGAAGATATTTTCTCAATGAAATAACTTCTTTTATCACCAGCATATGGGCGATTTGGGAAGATATTTTCTCGGTGAAATATATTCTTTCTTCATCGACGTATCGATGACTTAGGAATATATTTTCTCAGTGAAAGATCTTCTTTCTTCGTCAACATATCAATGACTTGGGAATATATTTTCTTTCCAAAATATCTTCTTTCTTCAGTATCATATCAACAACTTAGGAAGATCTTTTCTCAATGAAATATCTTCTTTTCTCACTAATGTATTGGTGCAAGATTCACTTTCTTCACCGAAACACTCCTTTGTCAATGGCTTGAAAATATTTTTCTTTTCTGACACCCTGTATCAGTGACTTCTAAAGATCCTCCTTCACCAATGTATCAAAAAGGATTTTCTTCCTTCATCGATACACATTGCATCGATGACTTGAGAACTTTAAGGAACTTAGTCAATTTTTAGGATTTTTGAACTCATGAATCTATAGACTTGGCCTCCTAAGCTTGCGACTATCACAAACCAATAATCTTAGCCACCTGAGCCAAATCATCCCCCATGCAACAACAACCATTATCAAACGGTTGAAATTTAAAGCCTTGACCCCAATTTAGTGTGCTGGAAAAAACCCGTTTTTCAGGTCCCATTCTATACACGGCTCAACTATACTCTACTATAGAAAACCCATACAAGCCTGATGTTGTAACCATAGCTTTGATACCCCTTTGTAGTACCCCCCACTACTAACCCATAAAAATTTTCCTCGTACCATTAAACTAAATGCATTCACCCATAATTTAACATCCATCTAATAGCATTTTTAAAACATAAATGCAACTAAATAGACATATACTTAGAAACATGTAAATTTATCAAAAATTAGAGTACACAAACAACAATTAAAAACCATAATAAAAAAAGTGAGATAGAGATTAAACACTCATCTTTTTAACCGAATGTGTAACCCCTTGCAGGGGATGGATGTTCCTCCCAATCGTAGATTTATTGCTCCAAATATTAGAAACATATCACCCATGAGATGGGGCTACGAATCCACAAGAAAGCGTGGTCTCTAATGTCCATTCACAACCCAATATTAACCACAACAAACTAATTTTCCTATAGCTATCCCAATCTTCTAACTCTTTTATCCTCAACCTGCACAACCCAAGGAATGTGATCCCCCTTCACTACACATAGTTCATTGGGACTTCCCACTTTCCTCCAGGGCTCTAGCACAAGTTTGCTAGCAATATCTCTTGTTTGTGACCCCATGGATGGTAGATGTTGTAGGAAAACTCACAGTAATAACTCACCGCTCTAGGGAAATATCTTACACAAAATAATCACTCTATAGGCCTAACAACCCACTTCTTCATGAATTTATAGCTCCAAGAAGCTACCACACATGCCCGCTATGGCTTCCTTCAATTTTTGACACTCTTCTCTCCCTTGTTGCTCCAAAAATTGCATGTGAAAATTGCTCCGAGTAACCATTCAAATTTCCCTTTTACCCATGCATGTTGACTCCCACATTCCCCAAGGTTGATTGTACTCTCCCCCCATGCTCTCATTAACTAAGTGAAGTGACTTATCACACCCACCCTCTTACATATGTCTAATGATTGAGGTTTTGATACACTCAAAAGGAAAATTAGAAAGTTTCTACACAATAATAATTTTTAGAATGTGGGTTACTATTAATTACCATGAATATTCTCCTCTTGGACCCACTCTTAGACCCTCCCCTCTCTATTGGAAACTTAGACCCTCCTCTCTCTTCTCGAAACTTATCCCCCATTACTCCATATGTGTCCATCTTATCCCCCATTACTCCATATGTGTCCATCTTTAACCAACGTCACATTTATTTTATTATTACAATATACAATGTTTACATATTACATAGTTGAGTCTACAACCATATATGCATTTGCATTACATATTGATAAAGAAGAAGTAAACCATGGTTAGTAACTCATAATATTTAATCTTAAGCTAAGAAATAAAAGATGATGGCCCACTCTAAAAACAAAAATCACCCCGACTTGATTTTATAACGTGTAACTAATTTATGTTTATTTTTATGTTTCCTATTTATTTTAGGAGTTTTAATGTTCATCATATAGGTATTGGTATTATGATTATGTGGTAGGTGGATTATCTTGTAATTTTAAACGTGATATCCTTTATTTTCAATGTGGATATTTTGAAAGCTTTTATATTTTTTATTGAGATTATAAGGCTTATCCTTTTCCTTGTAGCCCTGGCTTACTATTTTTTTTAGTGATATATAAATAATTAAAGATGGCGTTATATCTATAAAAAGGAACCGCCCTCTACAAAAGTCAGCCCATTTTATAAAGTTTCATGGTCATCCACATATAACTCATCTCAATCGGAAGCTAACAACTTTGAGAAGATGGATGAGAAGGTTATCATGACTTTGTTGGTTGAGAAGGTTATCATGACTTCTATTTTTAAAACATATTGATGTGAGTTGAGTTTTGAGTTTGTGAAACCTCAAAATTCTCAAATCACCCATGTTCTCGCCTCTCCCTTGGGAATTGTTCACCGACCGTCTATGTAGGACTATGTCTTAGAGTAACATTACAACCACATCTTTTTAAACGTTAGCTCATCTATTTGCTATTATTTCAATACGATGCTTAAAACTTAGTAATAAAAATAATCAAACACACCTTTTCACCACATTTGCAGGCGAAGTTCTACGAAAACCCCAATGCGATCTGCCTAGACAAGTAAGAAAGAAAGCACATGCCAAGAACTTCGAGTCCAAGTACCGAAATCACTCAGGTGATCGATCCAGTTACTCTCAACATAATTTATCGACTTTGGAAATGCAGACAGAAGGTTTGTGTTTCATGGAAGAGAGCGTAAGCGTGATAGTTCATTGCCGTAACAGCTAAGGAACCTGGGACTCGGGAGCAGCCTTGAGTTGTAATGGTAGATTTGTTTAATGTCCAAAACCATGAGTAGCTCATGCATTGAGACGGAGAAAAACTTAAAAAAACACTAAAGTGATGGCGTGCAATGGGGACTGCAATCGTTAGCCATAAATGCAAATTTTAGCGGTGAATTTACTCAATTGTTCGCGCACGACGGCTTGGAATTCAGTGTCGCAAAGCAAGAGAAGCATCTTCACCCGGATTCTCTCATCCACACAACCAACCAACTTCCATATTTAGACCCATTTCGTTCTCTGGCCAATCCATACAAACTCCCGGCCTTTGCCCATTCTCTGGCAGAAGTTTACAGGGAGATTTGTAGCTGTAAACTTATTGCACAGACCATCGTAAGGGATTCCATCGTTTTCACTGATCCGTTTTCAATAGCATGGAAAACAGTTTGAAGATGAAGTCGGTTATCGAAATTCTCATGGTTATGGCGCTCATAACTGCAGTTGCTGCACAGAACGGGGGATTACGTATTAGCCGCTTCCTGGCTGAAAATGGAAATGAAGGCGATGGCAATCAAGGCCAAGGAAATCAAGGTGGTAACAACCTAGAAGACAGCAAGGCGCAGAAATGCAGTAAAAATCCATACATATGTTCTGCTAAGAACTCTGGTGCTGCGGGGCCTAATTGCTGTGATAATAAGTGTGTAAACTTACTCACAAACAGTAACTACTGTGGGAGCTGCAAAACCAAATGTCAGTTCGCCTCTGGCTGCTGCAATGGTAAGTGCGCTAATCTAGCATATGATGCCCAAAACTGTGGTAAATGCGGCAACAAATGCAAGCGAGGGGGTCGTTGTGTTTATGGAATGTGCAATTATGCTTAAGGATTCAAAACCCAACCAGTTCAATAAGAAGGGACAGTCACAATCTGCGTGTCTGATCCGAATTCATTTTCCAATAGGCCGCTCTTTCTTACAGAGATTTGCTGCTAAATAGTATGGAATAATCGTACTTAAGGTTATATAATATGGTATAGAATAAGCTGGAGAACGGAGTTTTTAATCTGCATATGCACGCTGTGCATTGTAACTGTTACTTATATAGTAGTTGTTTATTCAAGTGGCCTACAATAAATAATACTACCATAGGTTCGAGGTTTTAATTTCATGGATTCGATATTGTTGTTGT
>SNQJ01S0006233.1:0-12449 GCA_010110895.2 Picea sitchensis
TGGTTGTGGAGCCTGATTATGTTCCTGATTCAGAGGTCCTTGCTTTCAGCCATGTTTATACCCCATGAAGAATTTACACCCCAGAAGTATGTACACTCTTCCACGAGGGGGAGTGTAGAGGGGGGTACCCCCTCTGTGGGGTCCAGGGGGCCTATCCCCATGGCTGGGGGTTTCAGGGGAAAGCGATCCCTCGAAGGAAAAAATGCCTTGTAAATGTATATTGTAATTTCATTGTAAATATGGACCGTTCATTATCAGTTCACAGATCTAATGGTAGAAATTATGTTAGGGTTTTTTTCCCTAGAAGGCAACCCTCTGTTATGAGGGAAATGTATTGTGGCTATGCATTATGGCAAGTATTATATTCCGAGAGAGGAGACTGTGAGAGAAAGAAGAGGAAGTTACAACGGGTTTTGCTATAGGTTGTATCCCTTCATTTGCTGGATAATAATAAAGGAAGCACCTGACAATTTCTCTGGTGGATGTAGCCCACACTGGGTGAACCACATAAATCTGTGTCTCTCTTGTATTGTGTATCTTCTGTGTTTTGTTTCCGCATTTTTTCTATTTTATTGCTCCGCGTTCCTGTTTTTCTAACACTGTGGGCCTCGAGACATGATCTCCTAGTTATCCCTAAAAAGTGGGGATAACATCTAGCTCCAACTTGGGGACATGTTCTCACCATAGAGTGCATGAGAACCTCAACATCTCTGGCACAACATGCAAACCTTCTCGATCTCGAAAGAAGTATCAGTAGCAAAATTGGGGTGGTAATGCAACCCCAACATTCATGTATATATATAGACTGAAAGAAAACAATCAATAAGTGTGAATATAAAAGCAAACTAGCATTCAATGCAAATGATATAATACACGAGTGCAAAATGCCTACTTACCTGTACTTACCTGTGAAGTCAGGTTCCCCCACCCTGGTGCAGTTTGAGGAGGTGCCCGCTGATCGGTAATGGGCGCCTTCTTCCTTCCAAAGTGGATAAACAGTAGGAGTCATCGACTGATTCTTTTATGACTTTGAAAGGTCCGAGCCACGATTGAATGCTTCCTTTGCCATTAGTTGGCTCTCCCTTTTGAGTGTCCCACATCCATACTATGTTTCCCTTCTTGTATTTCCTGATCTTATACTTGGTTGTTCCTTGGACAACCCTGGTGTATTGTGCAGAGGGAGGAGGGCGAGCTTCTGCTGTAAACACTTCTTCATTGGATGGATGAATTTGTATGTCTTCTTTTGGTCTTTTTAGCATCTTCACAATCCCTGTCTCTTTGTCTTTAAATTCATCTAGTAGTTGTTGGTACTCTTCCCTTTTGGGCCATTTGATTTGATCAAAATCCATCTCTATTGTGAAAGGCATATCTTCAGAAGAATATTCATGAAGGGTTTGTATGATCTTATCATGTGCCTTGTCACTTTTGACTGAGGGACTAACTTCTTGCGCATGGGTCTCAGTCACTGGATCATTTAGGAGATGACCAATTGTTTCATTCTTTAGAGGGAATTCTATAAAAGAGAGGTCCATCTCAAGGGTACCGCCCAACATTGATGCAAATTTCCTGGACAATAAAATCCCCCATACATCTGGGATGTCTACTATCATGATGTCAATCTGGATCACTTTCTCAAGGTATTCTTTAAGGCAAATTTCCACATTCTCAACCACTCCATGTGTGGGGATGGATTTATATTCGAAACCGCATACATTTCTGTAAGGGCGTGTCACTTTCAACCCTAATTTTTGCATGACTTTGAACGACATTATGTTGGAATCTTCTCCCGTATCTAACATGCAGTTGTTGATGCTCTTGTATTTCATTATTAAAGTCATGAAGAAGGGAGGGTTTTCTCCGTATTGGACCCTGAAATGATCGACTTGTAGCATGATAGAGGGGTCCATGGGTTCATCCGATCCCTGAAAGAAAGTGTCAAAGCGTTCCTTGACTAATGGGACCTTAATGGCTTCCCTTAGGGGAATGTTTACATGCATCTTGGATAGTGCCCCTTCAAAGTCAAAGTTTAGGTGAACCTTCCCAATCTCAGATGTCTTGGGAAGAAGTACTTCCAAAGATGGGGGTTTTGTCTGGTTAGCAGTAGGTTGGTTCAACTTCTTTCTTATGTACACTTGAAATTCTTGTTTCTTTAGCTTCTCTCATGATTCTTGTTCTAGGTTGTTTATTACCGCCATCCTTGCTGACCTAGCTGCTTCCTTTACGACCTCCTGATGCTCTACGTCAGTGATATTTATTTGGGGACCCTCCATGAAGTGATCCATGTTATTTACTTGTTGATGGCCATTATTAGTGTAGGGACACTCATGCTCCCAATGTGCTTCACTGAATTCTAGGAACCAAGGGTTTTCATCCAAAACGTTTGTAGGGGCCAAGGTGTTTGGGACTTCTTGCTCAATTTTTGGCTTATAGAATTGATTCCCCTTCTGAAAATGACCTTTGTACGGGACCCTGGGCGCTTGGCTTTGGGATCTTTCCAAGTTGACTATCCTGCTCATCATTTGTTCTTGATTTTTTATGATACCATCCATAGAGGCTTGCAACTTGGCTATACTAGCACAAAGGTCTGAAGTGGGTTCAATATTGTGGACTAATTTTGGCTTGGTGTCCATTTTTCCCCTTGGATTAGCGAAAGGCTCGATCTTGGATGAGAGGAGGTTTCCCTCTATTTTAGTAGCGAGCTCTTGGGCTTCCTGAATGAATTGGGTTTTTTTGTCTCTGAGAAGATACCCCAACTGGCCATTGAAATACCTGGTGTAGATATGGATGAGGTAATCATCCTTTGGATGGTGGCTTATAGGGATCCTTTGTAGAAAGGTCTCAAATCTAGTATGGAACTCACGAATAGATTCATTCTCATATTTTGCAAGGTTATTTAATCGGGTGAGGAGCATGTTAGGATCTTCTTTGATACTCCATATTTTGAGAAAGACTTCTTCAAGTTTGTCCATGGTTTTAATGCTACCATCGGGAAGGCTTAGGTACCAATGCCTTCAAGCATCATAGAAGGTAGCAGAGAACAAATTCATGACTAAATATTCAACATCATCACTAATGGGATGAAGCTAAAAAAACGCCCAGAAGCTGCTCATGTGTTCTTTGGCACTGATTGCATAAGTACTAGTGAATTTGGGCAACCACTTCTCATACTTAGGTGGCACTTTCCTAGGATAATCTGGTATGGCTGACATGTCTAGTGGTTTGAAAAGAGTAGATGACCATTATCTTTGATTGTTAACTAGTTTCATTGTAGTCATGGTCCCTGAACTAGACATGGTTCTCAAAGGAAGGCCTTTTCTGAAAAGTGATTTTACAATAGAAGAGCTCTTGGGAGGCTTCCTTCTGAAAGATAAAGGAGGATTATTGAAGCTCCTTATGGTTTGTGGAGTCTCCAGATAGTTTACTTGAAACTACCAAAGAAAAGGGAAAACACCCTAGTGGAGTCGCCAGGTAAGCTTGTAAGAAAAGAGTCTCTGAGGCAAGGCTTACCAGAAAGTGTTGTCTGAGGAAAGTTTGACTCAGTGTTCCCCGGCAGCGGTGCCAAAATGTTATCGCACAGTTTGTAGCTAGGAAAAGGCTATAAGATTGAAGGCCAAACTGGCGTAACAAGAACCTATCCCATCCAATGTCACCATGATGGGGAGGTTCTTTTTCTTTAGGGAGGTTAGGCCCAGGGGAGACGTCCCCAGTGACCTGTGGTTTTGAAGAGGAAAAAGGCTAATAAGACCAAGATAGGATTTCCCCCCTTCACAAGTCACCACCCAAACAGAAAGTCCCGGCTAAACAACCAATAATAAAGTAAATCCCCAATGAAGAACACCCGCCTCGAACAAGACAACAACAAACAGATATATGCAAGTTGTATTTCAATGGGTTAGTACTTCATAACACTATCTGATAAATATATATAAGCAATTAACAATAAATGTTGACGAAGTCAATGTTTATCAATAACAAATGAAAAATATAGCACTTCACCATTAAATATTGGAACGATGTGGCATTCAATGTAACCAATCAACACTTCATTTAATAAATGCTTTAAACCATCATTCAATTGCTCATAAAGGAAGACATTGCTGCAATAAAGATGAAATATCCAATGATGACGTCAACAACTTAGGGTTAGTAAGTTAGGGTTTTAAATTTGAAGAATTTAGAGAGTTGTTTGATCAACTTCACTTCAATGATAGAGGACTTTCAGATCAGTGCCTTAGGGTTTAATGGAGTCATAAGTGAAGGACACAAAGGTTGAAGGATGCAAGATTTCAAGGACTAGAGAGAAGAGTTTTGAGGTGTTGCAAAGGCAAGGCCTCAAAATCAAAACCCTAGGGAAGAGAGGCTCACTCCGGTGTTGCTAAAGAAAGGCCTCGTGCTCTCTCCTCCTTCCCGACAAAAAATCTAGCTCAAGAATAAAATATAACCAAAACAAGAGGGTTTGATGAGGTGAGGTGTTGCTACAACAAGGCCTTTCAACAAACCCTAGAAAGAGTACGACCCTAGTGTAGTAGACCTAGTCTAGGAATGTCTCACTCTTCTTGGATTTTAATTGGTACGGCTAGTAAAGAGGAAGAAGAAATAAGAGTGTAGCTATGACTAGGCTCTTTCTTCCTTCTTCAATGGCTGGAAATTTCTCTATCAGGAGACATGAGACAAGGACCTACTTGTGTGCTTGTCACCTAGGGTTTTGATTCAACAAAATCATAAATACATGCAAGAAATTAAACTACAACCATTCATTCAAGAAGTTTTACAGAAAAATACTTACAATTCACCAAGAAATAACCATGCAAACCCTAGTTGTAACACCTCCCTTCAAGAGAAACACCATAAATGCCAAAAAATCGCTTCCTTCAACAAGTGCGCATCACTTAATCCATCCAAATACCCAAGAGAGGGCGCCAATTTCAGACCTCACTAATGAGTGAGTAAGTTGTGATGATAAAATGAGGATCAAAATCCTCAATATATACTGTATCAATGACCTAATTTACTTTTTAGGTCATAAAAAGCTCGACAAGGCCATAATATCAAAATTATACTATTTTCACATTAAATGCTAGACTAAAACCCTAATCAAGCAAAAAGGTAGGACGTCACCCCTTCCTAGGGTGATGTTAGCCCCTATCAGAGCAAATGTAGCCTCCTTAAGAAAGACGTTAGCCCTGATTGGGCTCATCCAAGATGCCACACGTGCCAATTGCCCTGTACATATGCCAACATGCTCATGATGATGTCATAAGCCTCCTGGTGACGTCCTGGGCCATCTAGAGCCAACGTCCATCTAAAAGTGGGTGGGTCAATCCCCTAGGCCAAGCAGTGTCGGGGTGCCTCTGGTGGAACGTTCTCTTCTTTTCTGGTGCCAAGTCTCTAATCATCCTTTGCCTTGTCTCTACCCCCTGATGGGGTCTCAACATCCATCTGGTGGGCTCTTCAACCCCATGGAGGTATGAACTGATCATCTTCCCATGTGTACTGGTCCAAATGGTACATGTCCATCGGGCATGGTCCTGCACATCAAAAGCTACGCCCTCCATGGGCTCATCAGTCACAGGGATAATAGAAATGTCAATCACATCTCATCATTAATATTATTAAACATATGCATAAAATCCCTAATACATCTGTCAATAGTTCAAAGACATTACACAAGCCTGCTATACAAATCTGGAGGAAAAGGCAAAACGTTCTATTGGGTTAGTGTCCATCAGAAAAGGTGAGTTCCCAGAATAAAACCTCATCAAAACCATGTGAGTGGGTGATGTGGTTAAGGGAAGTCCAAGCATGTGGGTGTAGTGAGGGCCAAGCATTCAATGTGTTATCTGTGGGTGCCTTTGTAGAAGGCGAGCTGTACCTGTCATAGATGCATTCTTTCCAAGCCCATTGACTTTATTCTTTTATTGCTTTTCTTTTTCTTTTTGTTCAAGAGCTAATCAGGGGACACTGCCCTAGTGTGGTGAACAGTGGTGGTACCGTTACCCACAAGTACTTTAACATAAATGAAAGGTTGGCTCATGATGAGACCCCCTTTCCCTTGGCCATGCAAGCAAGAGTCACTTCCCTTGCATGGTAACTAGCTGGTGGTAATGTCATACTACTAGGTACCCATGGACCTAATAGGTTGGCTCATGATGAGACCTCCTATCCTCTGACTAGGTCTTGTTTTATTATTTTTCTGGGAACCTCTTGTTTCTTGCTGAGAAGCCTTTTATCGATTTCTTGGGGATCCCTGGATGAAGCATCTCGAGGTTTTATTCTTAGGATTTTATCTTTTACCAGCATACTTTTACCTTCTGGGCCTTTAGCCCCTTCTCCCCACAAGATAAGGTGCAATCTTGAAAATAGGTCAACCCGATGCTCGGAAAAGGGGAGTGTTACAAATGAGTGGGAAATAAGATGAAATAGTGGTGCTATGATGGGAGCAGACGATGGCCTTTCAGAAGTCCCCCATGTGGCCAACCAAAACCTATGGACAAAGGCTTGCTAGGACACCCTGTCAATCCCCCCAAACATGGTCAAGCGGGAAAATGTAAGATCCAAGCAGTTGTTAGAAATAATAGGAATCATATGCATATATTTAAAGGTTTTAATGACCAAAGGTGACACATACCATGATACCTGAACCAATTACCTCATGGAGCAAGAACTCTTTATGATACAGGACCAAACCGATGGTGATGGATGCTACCGTTGCTGAAAAGATAAGGATGATGGAAGAAGAAAAGATGGGCCCTCCAGGGCCATGCTAAGGTCAATCTTGCTCTCGGTACTTCATGTCTAGGACCTGTGGGCCTCGAGACATGATCTCCTAGTTATCCCTAAAAATGGGGATAACATGCACGATTTTTGCTAAAGGACTAACAAACAACTGGGGTAGGAATGAAAGCCTCCTCTAATTTCTTGATTCAATCGTTCAGCCTAACATTCTTTGCTTCAATTCTTCCATTGGAATCATCAAGAGCATCTTCAGTTGCACGGTGAAATCGAGAGATTTGGGACGGATGCATTTTCCTAAGGTTAATCTCTGAAAGAGATTTCCCTTTCTTATTTGTTAGATCTCTGTTTTCAATAATTAATTTTTTAGATTGGTTGTCAAAAACAACGCTATGGAATACAAAGGATTCATTTTCGTCAAAAATGTCGGTCTCAGCTATTTCCATTGTCGAACTATGGTGCATCCCATCCGCGGGTGGATAAAATTTGTGGAACACGACATCCACAAAAGTTTCAAGTTGCATGTCCTCACTTTCAGTTTCGGGCTCTTTTGCCTTCCCTACAATGTTTTTTTTCTTCTTCGTCATGGGAAGCTTGTGAGAACTATCAATTTTTCTGTGAGGAGGGTTCTTATCTCCTCCTCCATTTGAAGATTTTTGGGTTGCTTTCTTACTGGGGTGGGTCATTGAAGCGACACTCTGTGATGTCGTGCTCTTGGGAGTGCTGGCTGAGGACTGGACACTCTTCTTACCGAAGCCTTTTCCCTGTTGTCTATACAATTGAGTTGCGCTTTGCAATGTCTCTACGTCGCCATCGTTAGGAGAAAGAGTGTTGTCATCACTGTCTTTGTCTTCGATCAGGCATACATGGATAAAATATTTGCTAAAGTCAACTGATAGTAAATATTCTCGAAAAATCCCATTAGGGTTGAACCCTCTTAGCCTTTCAACATATTTTAGGTTCAAGTTCTTGAAATGGCCCGCAAATTCGTCAATCTTGTTTAAGTTTCTGAACACGAAGTCCCCGACTTTCCAAGGCAAAGGAATGAATTGTTTTTTTCTCTTGCCATGGAAGAAATGCAACCAATAGTTGTATTGCCTTGTTATTTCTGTAACAAACATCTTGTCCGTGATGTGACATGGAAGGAAAGCAGGATTTTCCTTGGAGCCAAAGATCAATATTACACTGTAATTTTCTTTTCGTTCAAGTGTCCCCTTCATGTACAAAAACTTGGTTTACTGGCCAGACATCCGAGGAGCATCCTTTCCTAACAATAAATATTTGAAAACCTAGACAAAGTAATTAAAAACCTCATAAAAACAATGGGAGGCCTTGTGCCTCCACAAGGCCAGGTACCAGAATGTTACTGGGTCAAATTCATAGTTTATTTTCCTGGATAGAGACAATTTTGGAAGCAGACAACAATGTGCTATTGCAAAAATCAAGTAGGATGACATATAAAATTTATTCTCTTCTTTGAATCATGATAGTTGGGAACATATTTCAATGGAAATTAGCCTCCCCCAATAAAAAATGAATTGTTCCTTGACTGTGAAGTACAAAATATAAAGAACTATGCGGGAAATGCTTGCCATGGATTCCTGTCCCATTATTCTTGTAAACAACCAAGCAATTTCCCGGAATGGATTTCTAAAGGAACTAACCTCCAACTTTGTGATATCTTCAGGAACTGTTATCGAGTCTTCAAGGAACTCGGGTAAGAGGTCCAACCCATTGTCATGTTTTTCTAGGAACTTCCTGCAGTCTTGTCCTATGAAGGTCAATGTGGGCTCCGACAATCTTAACATCTTGTGGAAGACCCGAGGTGAAAAAGAAACAAGAGAGTGGTCGTGCAGTGGAATAATTATTTGTCTTGAAATATGTTTTTCGGTGCACCAAGAGACCATCTCCTTACAGTCAAAAACCTCAAGGATGCTGCCCGCACGAGAGATTCCATAGGTCCAAATCACATTGTTCTGGGTGGAACAAGATGAATAGTAAGAGTATGCCCTGGACCACTTGAAGTTCTGGTCCTCATGTCTGAAGATATTTACTGTATCTCCACAGAATTGTTGTTGAGTTTCTACCATAAGTTTACGAGAATGTTTGTTTGCTCCAGATGATGTTTGAAATGAAGAGTTGGAAGGGATAATATAACCCTCCGCAAATCTTGGTCCAATGCGTGTGAATGGGAGATCTCCTCGAGCCTTTTGCTCATTAATGACAATCTCGATGGTTGTTGCATGATGCACTGTTAGCATTAAAGACAAGTAATTGCATACCTAGAAGTGAGAAGATGGCGGGTATGACAAAGAACAATTAAGGATTGGAGATTTCATGAACGCGCCAACCTGACGACCCATGTTTGAGATGAACAATCGAAAGGAATAATATAACTCTCCACAGATCCTGGTTTAATGCAAATTAATGGGAGATCTCCTCGATCATTTTGCTCATTAATGACAATGTTGACGGTTCCTGCATGATGAGTTGTTAGCATGAAAGGTTACTAATTTCATATTTAGAAAGAAGTACGAAGGTCGTGGGGACGACAAAGAGAAATTAAGGAGTGTCTAATTATCGAAAGTGGTTGGGCGGGCTTCAAAATAGGGTTACAAGGTACAACCATTAGAGGTGAGGGCCCGAGGGTCAAATTGTATGTCTCAGAACTTTTTGAGTGAAAAATGCATAACACGAAAGAGGGCATGATGGGATAGTCCAGAGGTCAATTTGTATATCATAGAACTCTGGGTACTATTTGCATGCCACATAACAATGGAAGCGCAATCGTGAGCCCGCCTGTCTGGGAACCCGCAATCGAATAAATGGCTTAAGTATGGAATAGGGAAATGGTTGTCTGGACTCGTTTTCGCTAATATATTGAAATTTGTAATAGACATCCAATTACCTGGCAAGATCTTTTCTGCATTTTTCCGGGCAAGTTCTGTAGTGATAGTTAATGTGACTGCCTCGTTGATCCTTTTGATTTTTAATGAATGTCTGTATGATTGTTGCATGATGAACTGTTAGCATTAAACCTTGGTCATTGCATACTTTGAAAGAAGTGTGAAGGTGGCGGGCACAATAAAAAATGACTAAGAATTGGATATTTTGTGAACTCGCCAACCCGACGATCTGCGAAAGAGATTCCATGAAATGGGCATGGATAGAGGTCAAATGGGTTTCAAACTAGGGTGCCAATGGTTCCCCAGGAGACGTGACTTCCCGATGGTCAAATTGTATATCTCATAACTTTTGAGTGCAAAATGTGTACCACAGAAGAGGGGATGATGTGGGATTCTGGGGGTCAATTTGTATATGGCATAAGTGTGGAAGATTTCCTCGAACCTTTTGCTCATTAATGGCATATTTAAGGTTCCTACATGACGAAGTGTTATCATTAAAGCTTACTAATTGCATATCCAAAAATAAGTATGGAGGTGGTAGGGACAGGGAACAACAATTAAGGATTGGCTAATTATCGAAAGCGGTTGGTCGTGCTTCAAAATAGGGTTACAAGATACAACCAACAGAGGTGAGGGCCCGAGGGTAAAATTGTATCTCTCGGAAGTGTTGACTGCAGAACACGTAACATGAAAGAGGGCATGATGGTGAATTCCCATGGAAAAATTGTATATCGCAGAACTCCGGGCACTGTTTGCTAGCCGCAGAACATTGGAAACACAATCCTGAGCCCGCCAATCCGATAACCCGCAATCGAAAAAGTGTCTAAGTATGGAACATGGGAACGATAGGCTTGACTCAATACATAGTGGTTGCAACATGTGCAACTATGGAAATGTACCATGTCATGAACATACACCCAAATTGCAGCTAAGTATTGAAAGGAATGACGGACGTTCGGGCTCATGACGGGGCATTCCAACGAACAAATTGTATATCGTGCAACTCCGGCTACTGTTTGTAAGTCGCGAAAGATTCAAAACACAATTTTGATCCTGTTAGTCTAGGAACCCGCAATCGAAAAAGTGTCCAACTATGGAATAGGGAAATAGTAGCCCAGACTTGTTTTCGATAATATATTGAAATTTGTAATAGCTTTCCCATTACCTGGCAAGATCTTTTCTGCATGTTTCTGGACAAGTTGTGTAGGGATATTCAGTGTGACTGTCTCCTCGAGGATTTTTCTTATTAATGACGATATTTTTGGTTGTTGCATGATGAAATCTTAGCATTAAACCGTTGTTTTTGCATATTTGGAAAGAAGTACGAAGGTGGACAACACAGGAAACAATGACTATGAATTGGAGATTTCATGAACTCGCCAACCCGAGGATCCAAAATAGGGTGACAAGGTTTCCCTAGAAGACGTGAGGTCTCGACGGTCAAATTGTATCGCTTAGAACATTTGAATGCATAATGTGTAACATGGAAGAGGGGGCGATTTGGGAGTCCAACAATCAATTTGTATATCGCGGATGTCTGGGTGTTGTTTGTAGGTCATAGAACAATGGAAGTTAATCTATAGGTTGGAATAATTAATATGCATTGGGAAGGGTGTGATTGTGGCGAGGATGGAAGGGAGACATAAATGGTTTGAAACTTTTTATGAAGTTGGGTAAAGTGAAGCTTGCGAGTTGGAGGAGCCCAGGGTGGAATTGTAGATCATAAAATTTTTGGGTGCAAGATGTATATCACAGAATAGGTGGAAAAATTTGGCTAAGTATAGAAAGGAACGATGGTCGTTCTGAGTACTGTAAATAGCAGTTTAATGCGTGTTAATGGGAGATGTCCTCGAGTTTTTTTGCTTATTAATGCCAATTGTTTCGTACCAGTGTGTTCAGTTGTCACTAGTAAAACCATAATTAATTTGCATTGGGAAGGGCAGGAAGGTAGTGGGGATGGAAGGCTATGATAGATGCTTTGAAACTTTTGTGAACCCTGGTAGAGTGAAGCTTGCAATTCGAGTAGTCTAGAGTAGAATTGTAGATCATGGAAGTTTTGAGAGCAATATGTATATCACAGAACAAGCAACAACAGAGTTCAAAAGAGCCAGCCTCTGCAACCGCGAACATAAAATTGGCTAAGTATGGAAAGGAACGACGGTCAGTCAGACTCGTCATGTGAGGAAATAGATGGATATGAAGATCTGTCATTCCGCCAACCTGGGAACCCGCGATCTAAGTATATAACCAGAAAGGGATAATAGACGGGAAGAAGAAAAGGGGGAAAAGGCTAAGTATCTCACATAACAACATCTACTGTTCGTTTATTAATGCCAATATTTTCGAACCCCTGGTGAGTTATCACTAGTAAAAACATAAATTGCAGGTCACAAAAGTTTTTGGGTGCAAGATGTATATGACGAAATAGGGGGCATAAGTGCTCGATATCGCAAACCCGGGACCTGGTGGTCAGATAATTGGCTAAGTATTGAAAGGGATCCTGATCGGTCGTGCTTATGGTGTGAAGATATAGATGAAGATGAGCATTTGCTAATCAATGAACCCTGGAATCCATGATCATAGAAATGCGACTAAATATAGAACCACAAAGGGATAATAGAGGGGAAGAAGAAAAAGAAAATTTAAAGAGAATTTGTTTATAATTATTCCAATAGTATTCATATTAATATATATTAATATATTATTTGTGGTCCAAATGTAAAGTATCTTCCAATTTGTTGTTGATACTGAGAGGGGGGTGAATCAGTATCAAGTACAATTTAAAAACCTTTTTCAACTTATACTTAAACC
>SNQJ01S0006233.1:12459-22881 GCA_010110895.2 Picea sitchensis
GGTCCAAAACCCATGACTAGGGTTGACATCAATGACAACAACCAATCTTCCAACATTTGTAGCGTGTTTTTCGTTTCACAAATTTCGTTGAAACCCATAAGAAAAAAAAAAAAACAATATATATACACACACACATGACGTAAGATTTTTTATATGCATGTATATTCTCAAATAGAAGAAGTTGTAATATATGCATAATATAGAATAGGAACATGACATCAACACCTAAGTTGCCTTGTTGTAATTAATTCATTCTATTTACGAGATTCCAAAGAATGAAAGCAGGACGAGTCCTACCATTTCTTTCTTAAGTATAGGATGGGTGCCACATAAGTATGGCCTATCACAAATTATTCTTCCATGTAAAATGTAAGGAGCGAATAGAGTAGCTTTTATTTAAATCGAAGTGTTGGGCAGTAGAAAGAAAAGCTTGTCGTGCATGTTTAACCACACACAGGAAAAAAAATACAAAAAAAAATAAAAAACAATACCAGACATTGGAAAACACCATACAAAAACTTCAAATATTTTGTTTTCAGATAAACTTGGTTACAAAATACAGTTGAGATTATGTCCCAAAATAGTTGTCTTGAAATAGTTCAACAGATATTCTCTGAAATTTAATTGTGTTTTCCATAATGACTACGATTAGGGCTTCCGCGGACAAAAAAAATAAATATAAACAATAATCAAGCCTATAGACGGTCTTTTATAGACTTCAACTCGATCATCAAATGCTTGCCTGGTAAAAAAAAATGAGTTGAATATCAATTTCGGGTCTTAGACTTCATTGGTGCTGCCAGCTAGATCTATCCCAGTTTCTTAGATAGCTTGTCTCTTCTAGATATGGCCTACATGCATTAGTTGTTTATTCAACATTCCATACTTTGCTAATTGTTAATTTCCCTCTATCGTCGAAAACTTGGGGTTTAAGGTACCTTCCTTGTAATGTTCCTAGTCATCGACATCTAAAACAACCTAGAGATATGATTTAGGCCCAATTCAAAGATGAGGGAGTGGTTTTATGTGACATCATCTTTGGGGGAAAAAAATCGTGTTAGGCAACAAAAGCTGAGACAAAAAAAATTCAAGTATGTTGTGACTGCTATTCTCCCTGTATTTGATCATTTGTTTGGTTGAAAGGCCTACCTGAAGATTTGTATGTTGAATTTCTTTGTTTTATTGCTGTAAATTGGAAGGGACATCCAATTCACGTGCAAAGTGCTCCTCTGTTGAAGTATATATCTATTTCTAGCAACACATATATGGCAAGTGTATCAAATGTTGTAGATCACATCAAAATATATCTTTCGTCATAGAGGTGGAAAACATCTTGGCTCACAAAATGGTCTAGAATATTCGGAAGTGACGCCAAATATTACTCCATGCCCGAATATACTTAGAAGGAAATTATAAATTCCGTTCCTTGCGAAGGTGAGAAACTATGTGCGTGTTTGAATCAACATTCTAAAATGACATAACCTTTTATGACAAAGTTGTAACAGAATTGATAGACAACCAACTTCTATGTCAAAGATTTTTGAGAGACCTCAGGATGTAGTAACAGACTTGACATACAATCAAATTTTGATCACTACTAATACTAATGTCAAGTGAAACAAGTCATGACCCCAGGCTCCAGGTAGTTTCAGCTTCAGGCATCCACACTTCTGGTGACTTAAGGCTCCAGATAGCTTCAACTTCGGACATCGACACTGGTGGTGGAAATGGGAACATAGCCATTGACTGCAGTGTGGTAATGTGGTGAAAAAGCAGGCCTGTCATTGTCAAAGCACTTAGACTGTAGGATTGTCAGACCTGCAAAGAGAATTGACTTTAGTGTTGCTTTGTCACGACAATTGCAATGTTGTTGCGAGTCCAGAAATATTTGGAGGTTGGGTGTCATGTGCGATGATGACCTTGACATTAGGTACATTTCATACATCTATTATCTGACATTGCAGTGTTAATGCGATTTCCATAGTGGACAACGGTTGGATTGCATTGGCACAAGAAATATCAATTGTGTCATTAGGTACATGTTAGACATCTACTCTCTGACATTGTAGTGTTAATGTGATTTCCATAGTGGACAACGACTTGATTGCATTGGCACAAGAAATATCAATTATGTGATTCATTAACATCCTTGAAGGACGTCAATCCCAAACAACGCCTAAAACTTTTCGAACAATCGTGTGTTAAAAAAATACACTGCTTTATATTTTAAGAAATAAGAAATTGTATTTTCTATGTCTAACATTAGGTTGCACACACAAACCTTTTTAAGTTAACCAAGATTAATATATAGTCAACTCAAATTCCCTGAAGCGATCAAATTCCTTAGAGCTATTTTATTTCCATAATGTTGGTTGGGACAGAAGGATCCACCACTAGGACAAAGAAATAAGGTAGCAATAAAAGCACATGTGCAAACACAAGTTGGTGATGGAAGCACTCTATGACCAGGAAGACGCTCTGTCCTTATGAATCTATGATCTTGATTAACAACTCGAGAGGCACCTGCGGCGAGGCCATGGCAATTTATTTGATCTAGACAAGGCAATACTTCAAGCATCGAGCAATTCCTTTTTTTTTTTCCAATATCGGATCTACTGCAATAGAGGAAACCCATTCTCCTTATTCAAAGAAAGGGAAACAATAGGAAGATTGATATTCAGTGGAAACAACTCTGCAATATCCTACTACATCAAGGTCTCTTCTAAAGAATGAAACAAAATGATTACATGAAGGTGGTAGTAAAAGGGGATTTTTAGAAACAAAATCATTACCTGAACACGTCAAACTTCTTGCAGAAGGTGGTAGTATAAAGTAATCTTCAGAAAGTGTTGCAAAGTTCATAATTCATAATTCCTTCCCATTAACTTTTCCCAGTTACATGTCGATGCAGGCATCATAAACTTTTGAGAGCCTCGTTCCTTGGTTATATACCCACCTTCAACTACGAGGAGAATATTCTTGCAGAGAGAGACAAGCTCTTCAACCCAGATGCAATCATATGCATAGGAATAGTGAAAAAAATGGGTAGTACCGATAGAAATTTGATTGTATGTAGAGTCTATTACTACAGTCAGAGGATGACGAACAAACTTTGATAAAGAATCTGACTTTTTGTCCAGTCTGTTACCACACCCAGAAGTCGCTCAACAAACTTTGAAAAATAAACTTCTGTAATTTTAGGTTGTTGATTCAACCACCCATACAATTTCTCACATTTGTGATGATCCAAATTTATAATTTCCTTCTGAGTATATTCACCAATGGATTAATATTTGGCATCATTTCCGAATGTTCCAGACCATTTTGCAAGCAACGATATGTGCGACTCCGCTGACGAAAGATAAATTCTTGTTTGGTCTGCAAGATTTGATACATTTGCCAAATCTGTGTTGTTGGAAGAAGCTATATACTTCAACAAAGGAGCATTTTGTAGGTGACCTGAAAGTCCCTTCCAATTACCAGTAACAAAACAAATAATTTCAACATACAAGTCTTCGGGCAGGCCTTTCAACCAACCAAAGCATTGAAAACAGAGAGAATACCAATAATAAGATACTTGATTTTTTTTTTGTGTCTGAGTTTCTATTGGCTAACAAAGTTTTTTTCGCTCAAAGTTGACGTCACATAAAACCATTCCCTAGTATTTCAATTGAGGTTGAATGACATCTCTAAGTTGTTTCACATGTGGATGACCAAGAAAATTACAACGAAGGCACCTTAAAACCCAAGTCTTCGATGATAGAGAGAAATGGGAATAAGTATTTAAAATGAACATTGCAGGATGATAGTATAATCTTTCGCAAATCTTGGTTTAATTCATTTTAATGGCATATCTCCTTGATATTTTTGCTTATTAATGCCAATCTTTTCGAATATGTGTGCTGAATAGTCACTAATAACATGACTTAACATTTCCCTATGCAAGCAGATTCTCAAATATGACAACTTGTAATCTATGCACGGTATTAAAGAGGGACATGACGTCAAGACCTTTGTGGATGACATGTTTGTGGACGAAAACGAGGTAGTATAATATTGCACTGTTACTATGATGATGCCTTCAAAAAACCAAAATAAACAACAATTTTTTCCAATTCAAGATGGACGCAAAAAAAATCATCAGATCCCATAATATTCACCCATTAATGCATTTAATGGGAGATGTCCTCTAACTTTCCACTTATTCAAGCCAATATTTTCGAACCTATCTGGTGAGTTGTCACTAGTAAAAGCATAATTAATGTGCATTGGGAAGGGAAGAAGGTGGCAGGGATGGAGGGGAGCGAAAAATGCTTTTAAATTTATCTAAACCCGAGAGTTCGTGAACCCGCGAAACTTTGAAGACTCGACTAAGTATGGAAAGGCAGGTCGGACAAACAGAGTCATATTAGGTAGATTTAGACTTGTGAGTTTGAGGAGTCCGGGGTTTAATTGTATATCACCGAAGTTTTGGGTGCAAGAGGTATACCCCGAACACGGGGCACCAGAGTTTGATAGCGCCTATCCGTGAACCCTCATTCATAAAATTGGCTAAGTATGAAAACAAACGATGGTCAGTCATACTCATGATGTGAAGATATATATGGAGATGAGTATTTGTCAGTTAGCCACCCCGAGAACCGGCGAGCATAGAAACGCGACCAAGTATAGAACCAATATTTTTGAATATATGTGTTGAATAGTCACTAATAACATGAGTTAGCATTTCCATATGCAAGCATATTCCCAAATATGACAACCCGTAGTATATGCACAGTATTAAAGAGGGACATGATGTCAAGACCTTTGTGGATGACAATGCAGTAGTATACTATTGTACTGTTACTATGATGATGCCTTAAAAAAACTAAAATAACCAACAATTTTTGCCAATTCAATATGGACGCAAAAAACTCATCAGATCCCATAATATTCGCCCATTAATGCGTTTTAATGGGAGATGTCCTTGAGATTTCCACTTATTAATGCCAATCTTTTTGAACTAGTCTTGTGAGTTGTCACTAGTAAAATCATAATTAATTTGCATTGGGAAGGGAAGAAGGTGGTGGGGATGGAGGGGAGCGAAAAATTATTTTAAACTTTTGTGAACCTGGGAGTCTGTGAACCCGCGAAACTTTGAAGACTCGATTAAGTATGGAAATCTAGGTCGGTCAGACAAAGTCATTGTAGGTAGAGTTAGGCTTGCGAGTTCAAGGATTCCGGGGTCGAATTGTAGATCATCGAAGTTTTGGGTGCAAGATGTATATCTCAAACATGGGGCACCAGAGTTCAATAACGCCTATCCACGAACCCACGTTCACAAAATTGGCTAAGTATGCAAACGAACATTGTTCGGTTGGACTCATGATGTAAAGATATAGATGGAGATGAGGATTTGTCAGTTCGCCACCCCGAGAACCCACGAGCACAAAAATGCGACTAAGTATCGAATCATAAATGCATAATAGAGGGGAAGAACAAAAGGGAAAAACGTGTAAGTTTAGAAGAGGAAAAAGAAAGGGAGACAAGAACTTTATCCCTCACACAACAACACTTAGTAGCATAATTATGAAGCCATAGAAACACATTAACTATGGGAAAAACATTCTCAGCTATGAAATATAGTTGGAGCTCGATAAACTCTGGTTCAAGTCAAAAGAGATGTTGTTTATATCTACTGCAAAGTTTTTCATATTAATTTATCTTAATAGTATTTTTTGGTGGCCCAACTGTAAAACCATGTTCCAATTTGTGTTTCTCAAGTGGATATGTGTTTGTGAAGAAACCAGTGAACAAGTACGAAGAGGCTCAACTGCAGTTGCAGGACCTCAACTCTGCAAAGTTGAATCAAACAACAATAAGCAACACCCAATGAACCAAGAATCAACTAGTCAACCAGGAATGCCGGTGAAGAACAATATTGTACGAATTTACTGCAGACAAGATTGTATAAAAAAATCGGAGGAATATATTGTAACACGCCTGTTAAGCAAACATTTCAGGATGTGAGGCATGGTAGGTAAACATGTAAGACTGTGAGGACCATGCAAAGGCCTCCCACTATGTAAACGTTTAAGGAAGCAACAATTTGCATGGTTGGCATTCCGCATCTGCAATTGGAGCACCTCCATAACACCCAATGACATATAAAAAAGGAAATCAAATTTTCTCTTCACATACGAGCATGTTCTGGAAGAGGATTTTGACTCAGGAATCTCCAACATTTAAATTTTTCAGTTGCAAACTAGAAATAGAAAACAACAAAGAACGAATACGAACACAAACCTAGCAACGAAACCCACCCGTCAATGGGGAACAACAGAAGCCCAGTTCCAATCGCGGTTGTAGAATCCCAAGCGTGCAAACTACAACAAAAACAATAGGCAAACAAGAACAACAACAATAGGCAAACAAGAAACCAATCAACAAGAAATGTGCAAGCATCAACTAGTGAACCAGTAACACCTCCAAAGAACAATATTTCCCATATTCACTGCAAACAACATTGCAGAAGAAAAAAAAAAGAAAACAAATTGGACGAAAATGTATTGTAACAAGCTTGTTAAGCAATGCAAGAATGCAACCGCACAACCGATACCCACCGGTGAATGGAGAAGGATAGAAGCACATCCCTTGGCCTGCAATCTACAACAACAAGTCCAACTGTAGATGTAGGACCCCAACCTTGCAAATTTGAAGCAAACAAGAGCAAGAAGCAAACAACAAACCAGTGAACAAGCACCAAAAGGCCCAACTGCAACTGCAGGACCTGGAATCTGTAAATTTGAATAGAACAACAATAAGAAACATACAACGAACCAAAGAGAAAACATCAACCAACCAACCAGGAATGTCGGTGAAGAACAATATTGGCCAAATTAATTGCACACAAGATTATTTCAAAAAATCGGAGGAAAAAGTATTGTAACACAATTGTTAAGCAAACATTTCAAGTTGCGAGGTCTATCAGGTAAACATTTAAGGATGTGAGGACCGTCCAAAGGCCTCCCGTTGTGTAAACAATTAAGAAAGTTGCAGTTTCCACGGTTGGTATTTTTCAATACTTGGAGCGATCAAAATCCTCTTGCAGCCCATCTTTGTATGTGATTACCATGACCAGAGAAACATGACTATAATGTTGTCTTCGTCTCGTTCTTGATCGCCAATGTTTGACACAGAAGCCACCTCCATCCCAGCCACAATGACATATAAGAAAAGGAAAACGTATTTTCTCCTCACATACAAAGATGTTGTACAAGAGGATTTTGACTCAGGAATCTCTAGTATTGAAATTTCTCACTTGCGAACTGCAAATAAAAAACATCAAACAACGAATAGGAAGCTAAACATGGCACCAAAACCCACTTGTCAACAGGGAATGACAGAAGGCCAATTCCAATCGTGGTTGCAGAATCCCAAGCGTGCAAACTGCAACAATACCAATAGGCAAACACGAACAAAAACAACAAGTAAACAAGAAATCAATGAACAAGCAAGGAGCAAGCATCAACCAATGAACCAGTCATGCCGTTGAAGAACAATATTTCCCATACATTGTAAAAAAAATAAATCGAAGGAAAATGGATTATTACAGGCCTGTTAAGTAAACATTTAAGGTTGTGAGGCTTGTTAGGTAAACATTTAAGTCTGTCAAGACCGTTGTGTAAACATTTAAGAAATAATGCAATGTGGCAGGTCTGTTACGTACACAAAAACAATTATTATCTTATTTTATAATAATATAAATAATAATAACAATAAAAATAAAAATAGTAACAATAGTTCGAACAATAGAGGCTATGCAAAATTTTTTTATTCAAAGGACAAACTAATATGAAGTCAACTAATAAAAAACTGACTCTCTATTCTCAAAACTTTGGATATCTAAACATTTCAAAAAAATAGTAAAAAATCAGAAAGACCGTAGATGATAAAAAACTTTGGATATGCTAACATATAAAACATTGAGAATAGCAAAGTTGGCAATAAGACCTCCAATCTTTCATCCAATCAGATGATGGCATATATGATATTTTATATTATATACAAATCAATGTTTTTAGTTCGCTAGTTCCAACAATAGAGATTATGCAAATATTTTTGGTCAAAGGACAAACTAATATGAAGTCAATGAATTATTGATCGCTATAGTCCCTCTACGCCTTCGACAGGGACTGATAAAATGAGTCTTGAAAGGAGTTCATTCAAAATTATTATATAAATTATGATACCATGAATTGATGCTCAATTTCATAATCTAATTGAATTGGTGGGAAAATGTGTAGAGACTTTTTTTTATATCACTAGTTTATAAGGAAAAGTTTGAAAGAAGTTCTATGGAAAAGTATTAAATAAGTTAAGGTGTGAAGTGAGTCCTTACAACTCATTGTGCTTATATGACAAGTTGATTGGAAAAGTCCTACCTAAGGTTATTGACAATTTAAGATGTGTGTTTGATTGTTTTTTAAAGTAAAACTTTCAAGCGATTTCAAGTTGATTGGAAAATTACTACATAAGAGTATCAACAATTTAAGACGCATATTTGATTGTTTATTGTAATAAGTCTTTGAAGTGATTTCGAGGTTGACATGTTATGTGTCTACAGTGATACATCATTTGCTTTCGTGGATCGCTTCAAGCTTCATGATGTTGCTAATATCTTATGCTTTCATGTTTATGGTTGTGTGAAATACCTTCTTTTGATATCGTAGAGTTGTGTCTCTATGACTTTAATGTTAACGTTATTGTCCTAATGCTTGTAAAAAAAAAAATTACCTGTTATACGTCATTTTTGTTGTAACGATCAGGGTCGTTACATCGAGGTGGATCGACATCAAGTTGAAGGTCAAGGTTAGTTGACTAGGTAAAGTCAAATTTGAAGGTCGAGGTGGTTCAACATGGTAAAGTTGTTGACAACAATTCGAAGAGGTCAACCGACAAGAGGTCGACAGGAGGGCGTGTGGAAACCGATTGAAGACCGAATGAAGGCCGACTAGTAGTCGACTCGTAATATGACTTGGTAGTCGACTGTAACATAATATCAAGATTCCCAGGATTTGTAACTGATGATCTGCATGGATCTTGAACCGTTTTTGGGTGCCATTTCTTTAGGATTTTTCCTATTGTATAGCCTATAAAGAGGTGTGTTGTAAGGTCATAAAGGATAATCTTGAATCTTTAGATGATGAATGGCTAATCGCCAAGATTTTGTAATCTAGAGGTTGTTGGTCATGCAGATGTAAGTTTGATTGGCTACAGGTTTGTTCTTGTGCAAGCAAGAGGGTATGATGTTGATTGTGTCTTAGGTGTGGACCAAGGTTAGACATGTGACCTTTTATTTAGATTGAATAAAACAACAAGAGAGCAGAACGTTCAATGAATGTTGGTTTTCCCGGTTTGGGTTCCCAGGGTAGAATCTCTGTGTAATGTGTGATTGCTTTGTCATTTATGTTCTTGATTAAATTCTTTTTCTCTTCTACTAGGCTTAGTGTGGAAGTGTATCTCATTTCCTGACAAGTGGTATCAGAGTTGTGTTAAGTTTTGATGTGTGAATCAAACCTTGATTTACCAATCTTGAATATGAGAACTAAACCCCAGGTACAGTAAGAGTTTTAAGTCATAAATTGTGTTAAAGATCGTGGTAAAGAATGAACATAGTTACCAACTTAACGAGAACTCTACAAAGTTCTCATTTTTTGGGGGATCACATTTTTTACCCCGGTAGCACCCTCTCCCCCTCCCCCGCCTCCCCCCTTTTTAGGTGTTTTTTTGATATTTTGAATTTTCTAATCCATAATGTTTTCACATTATTTTTTTAAATGGCTATTTTTTCATCTATTTTCAATTTTTTTTTTCTTCAACGATGTTTTTACTCATTTTTACATGCTTCTTTCAATCCTAAAAATATTTTTTACCATTTACTTTTTTGAATTTAAGAATTTTTCATATAATTGTCTCCTTAATTAATTTATGCTTCCATACTTTTTAAATATATGGGAAAATATAATTTTAACTCATTTTTTAACTTTACTTCAATACAAAGAAAATAATTGTAGTTAAATAACACTATTTTTCAATATTTAGCTAAAAAATATAATTCATTTTTTTAATAAATTAAAAACTAAAAAAAACTAAGAAAAAAAAGAAGATTAAAGAAAAACTTAAAAAAATAAAGAGGAAAAAAAAACCAAAAAATTAAAAATTTATAGTAAAATTAAAAAAAAAATTAGAACAAATAAAAACTAAAAAGATAAAAAACCAAATTTATGGGAAAAAAACTTTAAAAATATTTAAAACACACACAAAAAAAAACAAAAATATTAAAAAAAATAAAAATTAATAAATCTAAAATGGAAGACTTAAACCAAACTAAAAATTACAACCCAAATATTAAAATTTACATTAAATTAAAAAATCTCCTTA
>SNQJ01S0006233.1:22891-35568 GCA_010110895.2 Picea sitchensis
TTTTTTTTTTTTATAGTAATAATGATTTCTTTTACCACTTTAAAAAAATGTGTTATTTTAATACCCCAATTTTAGAATGGGTGCTACCGGTAGAAGTACTTTTCAATTTGATGGTTGATTTTGATGTTTTGTTTTAATGGTACCAATTGTTAAAAATACGATTTCAAATTATCTAAAATTTTAACATTTTGAATTTTTTTTTTACGTAACATCATTTGTTTATTTAGGTGCTATTTTTAAGGTTTTTTCTGAGCTATTGTTTGAATTTTGAAGGCCATGTTTGAAAATGTTGTAATTTTTTTATTTGGGGGTTGATTTTCATGTTTTTTATGCAAAAATATGGGTTTTTTGGGCTAGGTTTCTTGTTTTAATGTCACAGTTCTCGTTAAGTCAGTAAGTTTGTTAATGGCGAGCAGTTTGAGAACAGAGATAGAAAAATTCAATGGCCATAATTTTGAACTTTGGAAGATTAAAATGGAACATCTTCTTGTAGATAGAGAACAATGGACAACAGTCTGTCAAGGTACCTAGCCAACAAGCATGTCAACAGAAGAATGAGAGAAACTTGAAAGAAGAGCAAGACGTACGATTCGACTTTGTCTTGCAGATTCGGTATTGTTGAATGTGTCAAGTGAAGATTCGGCCAAGAAACTGTGGGACAAGTTGGGAAGCTTATACTAGTCGAAATCTCTGGTAAATAAGTTGTTTCTTAGAAAGAATTTGTATCTTCTAAGAATGAGAGATGGCAGTTCGGTGATTGAGCATTTAAATGTGTTTAATACCATTTTAAGTCAGTTATCGTCTGTGGATTTTAAAATCATTGAGGAGGAGAAGTGTGTAATCCTATTATGTTATTTTCCAGACTCCTGGGATAGTTTAGTCATGGATATAGGGATAAATACAACCAAACTAGTGCTAGAAGACGTGGTTCTTCTCTACTGTGAGAAGAAATGAGAAGAAATAACATGGAAGGATTGACAAAAGATGCTTTAATGGTGAGAGGTCGATCGTTTGAAAGTGATAAAGGGAAATTGTCTAGTAGAAATTCTAAGTAAAAGGGTAGATCTAAATCCCCAGTTCAGTCGACAAGAAAATGTTGGAAATGTGGTAAAGCTGGGCATTACAAAAAGGACTATAAGTCGAGGGTGATGGAATTCAGTATGGGATCCGAGAGAGGCATTTGACTGAGAGAAAGACGACAATGGATAAGGGAGGTGATGTGCACCTGGCATCGATGAGTACACAGTGGGATCAAGGTGTTTGGTTGATCGACTCAGGAGAATCTTATCATATGATGCTACATAGAGAAAGGCTTGGTGTGGAAATTTTAAATTTTCTTAGTTTTTTTCCACTTTTTTATGTTTTTTTTTTCAAATTTGGGTTTTGGATATATATTTTAAATGTATTGTTTTCATGGCATTATGTATTATCTTGTGCTCGGAGTGATAAACTAAGATTTTAAAAAGTAAGCATTTAAGGGTTGATTTTACGATTTTTTTTATAGTAATAATGATTTCTTTTACCACTTTAAAAAAATGTGTTATTTTAATACCCCAATTTTAGAATGGGTGCTACCGGTAAAAGTACTTTTCAATTTGATGGTTGATTTTGAGGTTTTGGTTTTAATGGTACCAACTGTTAAAAATACGATTTCAAATTATCTAAAATTTTAACATTTTGAAAACAAAAATTACGTAACATCATTTGTTTATTTAGGTGCTATTTTTAAGGTTTTTTCTGAGCTATTATTTGAATTTTGAAGGCCATGTTTGAAAATGTTGTAATTTTTTTATTTGGGGGTTGATTTTCATGTTTTTTATTCAAAAATATAGGTTTTTGGGCTAGGGTTCTTGTTTTTATGTCACAGTTCTCGCTAAGTCAGTAAGTTTGTTAATGGCGGGTTGTTCGAGAACAGAGATAGAAAAATTCAATGGCCATAATTTTGAACTTTGGAAGATTAAAATGGAACATCTTCTTGTAGATAGAGAACAATGGACAACAGTCTGTCAAGGTACCTAGCTAACAAGCATGTCAACAGAAGAATGGGAGAAACTCGAAAGAAGAGCAAGACATACTATTCGACTTTGTCTTGCAGATTTGGTATTGTTGAATGTGTCAAGTGAAGATTCGGCCAAGAAACTGTGGGACAAGTTGGGAAGCTTATACTAGTCGAAATCTCTGGTAAATAAGTCGTTTCTTAGAAAGAATTTGTATCTTCTAAGAATGAGGGATGGCAGTTCGGTGATTGAGCATTTAAATGTGTTTAATACCATTTTAAGTCAGTGATCGTCTGTGGATATTAAAATCATTGAGGAGGAGAAGTGTGTAATCCTATTATGTTATTTGCCAAACTCCTGGGATAGCTTAGTCGTGGATATAGGGATAAATACAACCAAACTAGTGCTAGAAGACGTGGTTCTTCTCTATTGTGAGAAGAAATGAGAATACATAACATGGAAGGATTGACCAAAGATGCTTTAATGGTGAGAGGTCGATCGTTTGAAAGTGATAAAGGGAAATTGTCTAGTAGAAATTCTAAGTTAGAGGGTAGATCTAAATCCCCGGTTCAGTCGACAAGAAAATGTTGGAAATGCGGTAAAGCTGGGCATTACAAAAAGGACTATAAGTCGAGGGTGATGGAATTCAGTATGGGAGCCGAGAGAGGCATTTGACTGAGAGAAAGACGACAATGGATAAGGGAGGTGATGTGCACTCGGCGTTGACGAGTACACAGTGGGATCAAGGTGTTTGGTTGATCGACTTAGGAGAATCTTATCATATGATACTACATAGAGAAAGGCTTGGTGTGGAAATTTTATTTTTTTTTAGTTTTTTTTTCCAATTTTTTTATGTTTTTTTTTTTCAAATTTGGGTTTTGGATATATATTTTAAATGTATTGTTTTCATGGCATTATGTATTATCTTGTGCTTGGAGTGATAAACTAAGATTTTAAAAAGTAAGCATTTAAGGGTTGATTTTATCATTTTTTTTTATAGTAATAATGATTTCTTTTACCACTTTAAAAAATGTGTTATTTTAATACCCCAATTTTAGAATGGGTGCTACCGGTAGAAGTGCTTTTCAATTTGATGGTTGATTTTGAGGTTTTGGTTTTAATGGTACCAAATGTTAAAACTATGATTTCAAATTATCTAAAATTTTAACATTTTGAAAACAAAAAATTACGTAACATCATTTGTTTATTTAGGTGCTATTTTTAAGGTTTTTTTTGAGCTATTGTTTGAATTTTGAAGGCCATGTTTGAAAATGTTGTAATTTTTTATTTGGGGGTTGATTTTCATGTTTTTTATGCAAAAATATGGGTTTTTTGGGCTAGGTTTCTTGTTTTGATGTCACCGTTCTCATTAAGTCAGTAACTTTGTTAATGGTGAGCAGTTCGAGAACAAAGATAGAAAAATTCAATGGCCAGAATTTTGAACTTTGGAAGCTTAAAATGGAACATGTTCTTGTAGATAGACAATAATGGACAATGTTCTGTCAAGGTGCCCAACCAACAGGCATGTCAACAAAAGAATGGGAGAAACTCGAAAGAAGAGCAAGAAGTATGATTCGACTTTGTCTTGCAGATTCGGTATTGTTGAATGTGTCAGGTGAAGATTCAGACAAGAAACTGTGGGACAAGTTGGGAAGCTTATACAAGTCGAAATCTCTGATAAATAAGTTGTTTCTTAGAAAGAATTTGTATCTTCTAAGAATGAGTGATGGCACTTCAGTGATTGAGCATTTAATTGTGTTTAATACCATTTTAAGTCAGTTATCATCTGTGAATATTAAAATCATTGAGGAGGAGAAGTGTGTAATCCTATTATGTTATTTGTTAGACTCTTGGGATAGCTTAGTCGTGGATATAAGGATAAATACAACCAAACTAGTGCTAGAAGACGTGGTTCTTCTCTATTGTGAGAAGAAATGAGAAGAAATAACATGGAAGGATCAACCAAAGATGATTTAATGGTGAGAGGTTGATTGGTTGAAAGAGATAAAGGGAATTTCTCTGGTAGAAATTCTAAGTCGAAGAGTAGATCTAAATCCCCGGTTTAGTCGATAAGAAAATGTTGGAAATGCGGTAAAGTTGGGCATTACAAAAAGGACTGTAAGTCGAGGGTGGTGGAATTTAGTATGGGATCTGAGAGGGGAATTTGACTGAGAGAAAGACGACAACGGATAAGGGAGGTGATGTGCACTTGGCATCGACGAGTACATAATTGGATCAAGGTGTTTGGTTGATCGACTCCAGAGAATATTATCATATGATACTACATAGAGAAAGGCTTGGTGTGGAAGTGTATCTCATTTCCTGACAAGTGATATCAAAGAATGGTTCTATGAATATAAATGATATGATGGAGGTGATGTGTTCTCGGGGGATGACTCAACAACCAAAATTGTCATATGAGGAATATTTTGACTGATACTGCAGGATGGGAGGAAAAGAATCCTTCTAGGTGTACTAAACATTCCGGGTTTGGAAAGAAACTTGATATTTGTCAGCAAGATGAGTGTTGTTGGAGTGCACAATCTGTTTCAGAAGGATTCATTCAAGATGGTCATAGGTTCGATGGTATTAATGAAAGGATTTCATATTGGAACCTTATACAAGTTGTTAGGGAATGTCGACTCTACTGGATGTAGCAACATCGTTGCTCCTGAAGTTGACTTGACTGCGACTCAACTCGAATCGACTTGCGCTGAGTCGGTACAAACCGACTCGACAAGACATGATAATTTCGACCTGACCATGCTATGGCACGAGAGGATGGGACACATTGGAGAAAAAAGACTTTTAGCTATGAAAAGAAAAGGCATGGTTGAAGGTTTTCCTGAATGTGGTTTAGAAATCGACTTTTGTGAACATTGCATATATGGAAAACAAAGTCGGGTGAGGTTCCCATCTGGAGCGACAAGGGAAAATGAGATTCTAGAATTAGTGCATAGTGATGTGTTTGGCCCGGTTACAGGGCCTTCACTTGATGGATCCCTGTATTACTTCTCCTTCATAGATGATTTTTCCAAGAAGAAATTGATATATTTCCTGAGGAAGAAATCAAAGGTTTTTGAGAAATTCAAAGAGTTTAAATCTCTTGTAGAAAACTAGAAAGATAAGAATATTAAGGTGTTGAGAACTGACAAAGGTGGTGAATTCTATGGAAAATAATTTGATCAGTTCTATAAGAAGTGTGGCACATAACACTAAAATACCACACCATATACCCCACAGTAAAATGGAGTTGTTGAGAGAATGAACAGAACATTGATGGACAAGGCAAGGAACATGCTCAATAGTGCTAGGATCGCACAAGAATTGTGGCTGGAGGTCATCGACACTGCAATATATCTGGTGAATATGTCTCCTTCATTGACACTAGTTGACACAACTCCAAATGAGGCATGGTCAAGCAGGAAGTGATGCAGGAGCATCTCTCACAGCAAGCGAGCCAGTGCGGAATGCAAGTGAACAGCTGGACAAAACCAACACAAGTTTTTAAATTGTCTCGAAGATAATGCGCCAACCTTAAATGTGATATTAAAGAGAGGCGTACTTTTATATTGTAATCAGACCTTGAGCGTCCCGCTCTCGTCTGAAGTAGATAGAGGCATTTATGTTGAGATGAAATAGGTAGATAGAATTTAATATTAGATTAGACAGTTTTAGAAAGAAAGAGGGAAACAGGATATAGACACCCTCATTGTGCATTTGTATTATTATTGAAGCAGGAAGAGCATAGAAGAGAAGTAGAGAGTTGTGGAAGAAAACCCATGTACATAGTTTGAATTAATAGAAGAGGTTGATTCAAATCCATGGTTTTGTGTTTGTTCTCTGTGTATGTATGCTGAATGCTATGCTCATGAGTATTTACTTCCTGTTATGCATTTTCTTTACATGCTATGTATGAATGATTTCTTCCTGAGTGTTTGAAACCTGAGAAATGAAGTAGAATAAATGAGTTTCAATTGTTTCTCTATCTGAGCAAGGATTCCTGCAAGGAGTGCAGTTGAAGTTGTCCGCAAGGAGTGCGTTGACAGAAGGATCAGATAGTTTAACTCTTGTTCTCATTCACCCAGAAGTGAAATTGGGTTATAGGAGCCGTGCAAGGAGTGTGCAAGCTAAGGAAAGTCTCAGTTGTGAATCTGAGCGGAGTGTTGAAGGACTGCTGCTACAGGAGTGCGCAGAGTCGAAGGTATTCAACACTTGGAAGTGATTGAGAGTTGCTGCAAGGAGTGCGCGCAAGAATCTTCTCTAAGACTCAGAGTCATGAGAAAGCTCAGGAGGGATAAATCCTTTGAAGCTATTGAAGGTAGCACAAAGAGTTGGAGCATATCGAGTGACTCAAGGCAACGGAGGTTTGGGACACAGTTGATTAAGTCCAGAAAGGAGTCCTTGGTTCACTTCATGAACGTATCGAGGAGGAGAAGACAGAAGGTCAGGATCTTGTGGAGAGGATTTACGAAACCCCGCCAGCCGTCATATTTGCCAGAAAAGTGAGGAGGATACGGTTACGTCTGGAGTTTAAGCTCAAGGGATTGTGTATTGTCGGATCAACCCATAGTTACCCGTCAACCGTCTGATTTGACAGGAGTTGCATAGGGTTTAAATCTTTATGAGAAGAGTGGAAACCCCGAGAAGCATCGGAGTATTGAGGCGTTGGATTTCAATAAATCGGGGATCCCACGGACCATAGATCGACAAATCCATCGTGGAAATCCCGACGAACTCAGAGCCGTCCATCTGTTGGGACAGGTGGCAGGAACCAGGAGTCATCGGTATATCGGAGTTTCAGAAGTTAAAAGCTTGAGACCCTTTGAGTCTCGCAACAGCGAAGGGATCATAGTCGTGGATCTCATGTAAGACACATGCCGGTTGATTGCTCGATCAGAGATTTCATCATCGGGGTTCATAGGAGTGAGTGGTTTTGATTTTCCATTTGGCGAAGTCCGAGGTTTGATCTGAACCGCCCATCATTCAGGACATGCGTCGGAAGATCTGAAGAAGTCGGGGTTCGGCAATTCAGGAGTTCTGGAGACAAGGGAAACGTTGCATCAGGAATCACAATATCATGAAACGCGATATCCCGAAAACTAAAGGAGCGTGGGGCCACAGGAATTAGTGAGAGGACAGGTGGCATGCTAGTACTAATTCGAGGAAAGGAAAGTCCCGAATCCATAGACATCAGGATTCGCGATATAGCGAAGTCCGAAATCCCGATGAGGTGACATGGATGTGGACAGGTCAAACTCACGAGTGCATTAGAGTTTTGGTGTCTCAGAGATCAGGGGTCGGTAAAGAGAGTTGTTTTGGACATCGCAAGTGCCGAAATCCCGATAGGAGGAACCTCGATAGCAATGTAAAAGGTCAGCGTTGACTTACATCGGATTTCGGAGAATCGCGAGAAACAAACGCGTGACCACAGGACTTGCAAAGTCGTGAAGTCTGATTTCCCGATAGAAGAAAGGGAGATCCCGTAAGAGAGTTGTTGTGGGTGAAAATTTCCCGATAGGGAAATAGAAGAACCTTTCAGTTCTTCGGGCCGAGGAAGGAGGAAAGATCCTGTGAGTGGACGTGCCTTGCGAGCGCGCCTGCATCAAGTGGTATCAGAGCTTAGAAAATATTCTTTGCTTTCTGTGGCGGGGAAAAGGAGAATTCTCCATGCCGCCAAGGAGAAGGGATAGGCAATCACCCGATCCAGAGGAGGAAAGGGAAACACCATAGGAAGGGGTAGAGAAGTGCAGAATCTAGAAGTAGAAAGAGATCTGCATAACTTACACGCTAGAGTTGTGGACATGGAGATAAGACAAAGGCGCTCAACTGATGTAGGAGATATCAGTGAGTTCAAAAATGAAGATGATGATGGACATGGAGAAGAAGAAATCCCAACAGAAGATGCAACAAATGAACGCTTACTTAAAGCTGTTGCAAGAATGGGTGCAAAGGTAAAAATGGACATTCCAGTTTATGAGGGAAATTTAGATGTAGAAGAGCTTCTAGACTGGATTAGAGCTCTAGACACCTATTTTGACTATGAAGATATCGAAGAGGACAAGAAAGCCAGGCATGCCGTCACGAGATTAAAAGGACATGAAGCCTTGTGGTGGGATGAACTTCAAGCGGATAGGCGTTGCTAAGGAAAGTAGAAAATTAAGAGCTGGGACAGGATGATTGCAAAGATGAAGGCAAAATTCATTCCCAGGGACTATTAAATTTCTCTGTTTAGGAGAATGCAGAACCTGAGACAGAAGCTGATGACAGTAAAGGAATATACTGAAGAGTTTTACAGGTTGAATATCAGGGTAAGTCATCGCGAAAGCAATGATGAAAAATTGGCCAGGTATATGAATGGCCTGAGATATGAGATTCAGGATGAAATGAGCATGGTGACCATCCGAATGGTGGAAGATGCTTATCATATGGCTTTGAAAGCTGAAGAGAAGCTGAGCCGAAAGCAGAGTCAGCCCAGGGGAAAATTAGTTTCCCAGTAAAGAACCCAGAAGCCCAGGGAGAGAGAGGTGGAAGTTCACAGCGAGGGCAATACGATGAGAAAAGAGGGCAACATACTGAGCAGAAAGGGGGGTATGCTGATAATAATACTTTTCCTCGTACTAGAGGTCGGGGAAGAGGAAGAGGTGGAGTAATGACATGCTTCACATGTGGAAAGAACGAGCACAAGTCTTATGAGTGTCCTGATAAAAAGAAATAGGTTGGAGAGACTCACATCGCCAAGGCACAGAGGCGAGATGTTGAGGCAGAAGACACTGAAGGTGGAATATCGCTGGTGATGCGAAAAGTCCTTTTGACACCAGAGAAAGAGGTGGAAAGTTTAGTCCAAAGGACCAGACTTTTCAGGATTGCTTGCAAGACCAAGGGTTGGGCATGCAAGGTCATTGTGGACAGCGGTAGCATGGACAATCTCGTTTCAACCGAGATGGTAGAATAGATGGAGCTGGAAACGTCTAATCATCCAAGTCCATATAAAGTTTCGTGGCTACAAAAAGGACATCAGGTAAATGTCACCAAACAATGCTTAGTTGAATTTAAGATAGGGGGATATAATGATAAGATATTATGTGATGTCATTCCTATGGATGTTTGTCATCTATTGCTGGGTAGACCGTGGCAATATGATAGAAATGTGATTCATGATGGGAGGATGAACACATACACCCTGGAGAAGAATGGGAGGACACACATGTTGCTTCCGATTAAGAATAAGGACGTGAAGCCGGAAGTAAGCAACACAATACTTCTCATGAGTGGGAAGGAACTCCTTAACGAGGTTAATAAGAAGGAGGATCCACAGTTCATTGTGGTCAGAAAGCCGAAGATTGTTCTGACTAGCACAAGAGTGGATGATTTGCCAGAAGAAGTTCAGGAACTGCTGGAAGAGTTCGCTGATATAGTAGTGGATGAACTGCCTTGTTCGTTGCCACCGATGAGAAGTGTGACTCATCATATCGATCTCATACCAGGAGCGAGTTTACCAAACAAATCCGCGTACAGATTGACACCGCAGGAGAATAAAGAGGTCAAAAGACAAGTCCAAGATTTGTTGGACAAAGGTTTGGTCAGGGAAAGCCATAGTCTGTGTGTTGTTCTGACAGTACTCAGTCCGAAGAAAGACGGAGGCTGGAGGATGTGTATTGACTCAAGGGCGATCAATAAGATAACTATCAGGTACATATTCCCATCGCGAAGAATGGATGATTTGATGGACTGCTTAAGTGGAGCAAAGTATTTCTCAAAGATTGATTTGAAAAGCGGTTATCACTAGATTCACATGAGAGAAGGTGATGAATGGAAGACAACATTCAAGAAAAACGAGGGTTTGTATGAATGGCTTGTTATGTCGTTTGGCTTAACAAATGCACCAAGTACGTTCATGAGATTGATGAATGAAGTCCTGAAGGAGTTCACCGAAAAATTTGTTATCGTATATCTGGATGATATACTGATTTTCAGTAAAACGGAAGCTGAACATCTGAAGCATTTGGCTATGGTGATGCAGAAACTACAGTAGGAGAAGCTATTGATAAATATGAAGAAGTCCTCATTCATGAAGACAGAGCTCATTTATTTGGGGTTTGTTATTTCGACAAATGGGTTGAGGATGGATCCAGATAAGGTGGAGGTAATCAAGAATTGGCCATCACCGAAGAATATCTTTGAGGTAAGAAGTTTCCATGGATTAGCTAGTTTCTACCGGAAGTTCATTAGGAATTTCAATGGAATCAGTACAGCGATGATGGATACAGTGAAGAAAATACATAAATCTTTTCACTGGACAGAAGAGGCTGAGAAGAGTTTCAATCTATTGAAACGGAAGATCACGGAATAACCAATTTTGGTGTTACCGGATTTCCAAAAGACATTTCAGGTAAAATGCGATGCAAGCGAATTTGTGATAGGAGCGGTCTTGAGTCAAGATGACAGGCCAATTGCATATTTCAGCGAGAAGTTGAATGAAGCGAAGGTGAAGTATTCCACATATGATATGGAATTTTATGCCATCATACAGGCATTGAAGAAGTGGAGGCATTATTTGATTCCGAAAGAATTTATTCTATACAGTGATAACCATGCATTACAGTTTGTGACTCAACAGGAGAAGTTGAATCAGAGGGATGTTAAGTGGGTTGAATACATGCAGAATTTTACATTTGTGATTAAACATATTTCTGGTACTACTAACAGAGTTGTTGATGCTTTGAGCAGGAAGTGTTTGCTGTTGCAGGAGTTCAGATTCAAAACATTGAGTTTTGATGATCTCATGGATATGTACGTAGATGATCTAGATTTTCAGGAGGCGTATGAAGTAGCTGAGAATCCATTTCTCAGAGATAGAAGCTAGTGGGCTGAATACATGATCCAGGAAGGATTTCTATTTAAAGGCAATCAACTGTGTATTCGAAATTGTTCCATGAGGGAGAATTTGCTGAAGGAGAAACATAGCGGAGGATTGGCCGGACACTTTGGTCATGACAAGACATTCACAAAGCTGAGCGAGTCATACTTTTGGTCAGGGATGCGATTAGAGGTCAAGAAATTCGTGGATAAATGTAGAATTTGCCAGCATTCAAAGGGGAGGAAGCAGAATGCAGGTTTTTTATCAACCATTGCCCATGCCTGAAAGGTCATGGGATGAAATTAGCATGGATTTTGTATTGGGGTTGCCAAGAAAACAAAGAGGTTGTGATTCAATCTTTGTGGTGGTGGATATATTTTCCAAGATGGCACATTTTATCCCATGTCAGAATACCAGTGATGCGATTCACATCGTGAACCTGTTTTTCAAAGAAGTCATTCGACTTCATGACTTACCAAGGATTATAGTTTCGGATCGAGATACGAAGTTCATAGGGAATTTTTGGAGGACCTTATGGAAGAAGTTGGGAGCTAACTTGGATTTTAGTTCAGCTTATCATCCTCAGACGAATGGATAGACAAAAGTGGTAAACAAAAGTCTAGGAGACTTGCTGAGAAGCTTGGTGACAGAACACCACAGCCAGTGGGACAATGTATTGCCGCAGGCAAAGTTTGCATATAACGAGTTAGTGAACAGGAGTACAGGACAGAGTCCATTCTAGGTTGTTTAAGGCACACAGCCGAGGGGGATTTCTGAATTGAGGGATTCAGAACAAAATGCAACTAGGAGCGCTAGTGCATAAGATTTCGCAGAGGCGATGAAAGAACTTCACAGCCAGGTGAAGGAGCGACTGCTAAGATCAAGCCAAGAATATAAACGTAGAGCCGATCAGCATAGAAGACAACTTCAGTTTGAGGTTGGTGATTTGGTTCTGACACATTTGAGAAAGGAAAGGTTCCCGAGAGGAACATACAATAAATTGAAGATGAAGAAAATCGGACCATGCAAGGTCTTGAAAAAAATGGGAGAAAATGCTTATGAGATTGAATTACCCGATGGGATCGGAATTTCTCTGATATTCAATGTATCAGATTTGTACCCATACAAAGCTGAGGAAGCAGGAACAAGTGATGAACAGTCAAAGGTTCAGTGGAAAAAGTAGATGCCAGTTGCAGAGAATCCACTGATGGAGTAGATACTGGATAAACGAGTGGGTAAGAAGACCAGAAGGAAAGAATATTTTGAATATTTGGTCAAGTGGAAGGGCCATCTAGTTGAAGATGCCAGATGGGAGACTGAAGCAAATATTCTGAAGCATGGACAGACCATGCAGGAGATCATGGACAGAAGCCCATGAAAGTTTTCAAGTGAGGGAGTATGATGCAGGAGCATCTCTCATAGCAAGTGAGCCAAAGAGGAATGCAAGTGAACAGCTGGACAAAACCAGCACAAGTTTTGAAATTGTCTTGAAGATAATGTGCCAACCTTAAATGTGATATTAAAGAGAGGCGTACTTTTATATTGTAATCAGACCTTGAGCGTCCCACTCTCGTCTGAAGTAGATAGAGGCATTTATGTTGAGATGAAATAGGTAGATAGAATTTAATATTAGATTAGACAGTTTTAGAAAGAAAGAGTGAAACGGGATATAGACACCCTCACTGTGCATTTGTATTATTATTGAAGCAGGAAGAGCATAGAAGAGAAGCAGAGAGCTGTGGAAGAACACCCATTTACAGAGTTTGAATTAATAGAAGAGGTTGATTCAAATCCATGGTTTTGTGTTTGTTCTCTGTGCT
>SNQJ01S0006233.1:36494-50089 GCA_010110895.2 Picea sitchensis
TATGAGATTGAATTACCCGATGGGATCAGAATATCTCCGATATTCAATGTCTCAGATTTATACCCATATAAACCTGAGGATGCAGAAGCAGAAAATGAGCAGTCATTGATCCAGTGGACAAAGAAAATGCCAGTTCCAGAGAAGCCACAGATGGAGCAGATACTAGATAAACGAGTGGGTAAGAAGACCAGAAGGAAAGAATATTTTGAATATTTGGTCAAGTGGAAGGGCCATCCAGTTGAATATGCCAGTTGGGAGACTGAAGCAGGGATTCTGAAGCATGGACAGACCATGCAGGAGCTCATGGACAGGAGCCCATGAAAGTTTTCAAGCAAGGGAGTATGATGGAGGAGCATCTCTCACAGCAAGCGAGCCAACGTGAAATGCAAGTGAATAGCTGGACAAAACCAACACAAGTTTTGAAATTGTCTCGAAGATAATGCGTCAACCTTAAATGTGATATTAAAGAGAGGCGTACTTTTATATTGTAATCATACCTTGAGCGTCCCGCTCTCATTTGAAGTAGATAGAGGCATTTATGTTGAGATGAAATAGGTAGATAGAATTTAATATTAGATTAAACAATTTTAGAAAGAAATTGGGAAACGGGATATAGACACCCTCATTGTGCATTTTTGTATTATTATTGAATTAGGAAGAGCATAGAAGAGAATCAGAGAGTTGTGGAAGAACACCCATGTACATAGTTTGAATTAATAGAAGAGGTTGATTCAAATCCATGGTTTTGTGTTTGTTCTCTGTGTATGTATGTTGAATGCTATGCTCATGAGTATTTACTTCCTGTTATGCATTTTCTTTACATGCTATGTATGAATGATTTCTTCCTGAGTGTTTGAAACCTGAGAAAGGAAGTAGAAGAAATGAGTTTCAATTGTTTCTCTATCTGAGCAAGGATTCCTGCAAGGAGTGCAGTTGAAGTCGTCCACAAGGAGTACGTTGACAGAAGGCTCAGATAGTTTAACTCTTGTTCTCATTCACCCAGAAGTGAAATTGGGTTATAGGAGCCGTGCAAGGAGTGTGCAGGCTAAGGAAAGTCTTAGTTGTGAATCTGAGCGGAGTGTTGAAGGACTGATGCTGCAGGAGTGCGCATAGTCGAAGGTATTCAACACTTGGAAGTGATTGAGAGTTGCCGCAAGGAGTGCATGCAAGAATCTTCTCTAAGACTCAGAGTCGTGAGAAAGCTCAGGAGGGATAAATCCTTTGAAGCTATTGAAGGTAGCACAAAGAGTTGGAGCATATCGAGTGACTCAAGGTGATGGAGGTTTGGGACACAATTGATTAAGTCTAGGAAGGAGTCCTTGGTTCACTTCGTGAACGTATCGAGGAGGAGAAGACAGATGGTCAGGATCTTGTGGTGAGGATTTGCAAAACCCCGCCAGCCGTCAGATCCGCCAGAAAAGCGAGGAGGATACAGTTATGTCCGGAGTTTAAGCTCAAGGAATTGTGGACCATCAGATCAGCCCATAGTTACCCGTCAACCATCCGATTTGACAGTAGTTGCATAGGGTTTAAATCTTCGTGAGAAGAGTGGAAACCCCGAGAAGCATCGGAGTATTGAGGCATCGGAGTTCGGGAAATCGAGGGTCCTGCAGACCAGAGATTGGCAAATCCATCGTGGAAATACCGACGAACTCAGAGCCATCCATCTGTTGGGACAGGTGGCAGGAACCAGGAGTCATCGGTATATCAGAGGTTTAGAAGTTAAAATCTCGAGACCCTTTGAGTCTCGCAACAACGAAGGGATCATAGCTGTGGATCTCAGGTAAGACATGTGTCGGTTGATCGCTCGATCGGAGATTTGGTCATCAGGGTTCATAGGAGTGAGTGGTTTTGATTTTCCATTTGGAAAAGTCTGAGGTTCGATCTGAACTGCCCATCATTTGGGACACGTGTCGAAAGATCTGAGGAAGTCGGGGTTCGGTAATTCGGGAGTCCTGGAGACAAGGGAAATGTTGCATCAAGAATCATGATATCACGAAACACGATATCCCGACAACTAAAGGAGCGTGGGGCCACATGAATTAGTGAGAGGACAGGTGGCATGCTAGTACTAATTCAGGGAAAGGAAAGTCCCGAAGCCATAGACATCAGGATTCGCAATATAGTGAAGTCCGAAATCTCGATGAGGTGATAGGGATGTGGACAGGTCAAACTCACGAGCGCATCGGAGTTTCGGTGTCTCGAAGATCGGGGGTCGGTAAAGCGAGTTGTTTTGGATATCACAAGTGTCGAAATCCCGATAGGAGGAACCTCGATAGAAAAGTAAAAGGTCAGCGTTGACTTACATCGGATTTCAGAGAATCGCGAGAAACAAACGCGTGACCACAGGACTTGCAAAGTCGCGAAATTCGATTTCCTGATAGAAGAAAGGGAGATCTCGTGAGAGAGTTGTTGTGGGTGAAAATTTCCTGATAGGGAAATAGAAGAACCTTTCAGTTCTTTGGGCCAAGGAAGGAGGAAAGATCATGTGAGTGGACGTGCCTTGCGAGAGCGCCTGCGTCAGGAAGCATTCGGTTTCACATCTCAAAGTATTTGGTTGTGATGCATTTTTGCATGTTCCCAAGGAAAAAAGGAACAAGCTGGACAAGAAGGAAGTCAAATGTATTTTCATTGGATGCAAAGAAGGAATGAAATGATATAAACTTTGGGATCCTGCATTAAGGAGAACAATGTACAGTCGAGATGTGGTCTTCATAGAATTCGAAGGTAAGTCTGAGCCTGAAGAAGTTGTTCAAAACGAGAATAGTCCTAATACGGTGTGGTTTGAACTGAGGAAGAAATAAGTTGATTCAAATGAGTCAATTGAATCCAAGGAAGAGGTAGAAAAACAGACTCTAGTGGTAAGGAGATCAGAAAGAGTAAGAAAAATAGTTGAAAGGTATAGTCCACTCGACTTGTATTCTGCATTCGTGTTAACTTCCATCGAAGATGATCCCAAGTTGATCGGTGAGGAAGTCGACTCGATAGAGGGTAAACTATGGAAGGAAACCATGGTCAAAGAGATGAAATCATTGCACAAGAACGATACATGGGATGTAGTCAAGTATCCTAGTGGAAGAAAGCATGTTGGTAGCAAATGGGTATTCAAGAAGAAGATGAATGCCATAGGATAATTTGAGAATCTCAAAGCTCGACTGGTAGCGAAAGGATATTCCTAAGTCGAGGGAGTCGACTTCAGTGAGATTTGTTTCCCTGTTGCAAAATTAACTTTTGTTAGAGTATTAATGTCTTTGGATGCAACGTTTGATATGGAAATATAACATATGGATGTGAAGACAATGTTCTTTCATGGGGACCTAGAAGAGTAAATCTACATGAAACAACCTAAAGGATTTGTAGTAAAGGGTGAGAAAGAGTTGGTGTGTAAACTGAAAAGATCCCTTTATGGTCTAAAGCAATCACCAAGGATGTGGTACCATAATCTTGATACATACATCCTTAGTTTGGTATTTGTGAGAAGCAAAGTTGATCACTGCATATATTTCAAGGAAGAAGGTGGGTGTTTCATATATGTAGCTTTGTATGTCAATGAGTCACATGTTGTTGATTAGAAACAACATGGACGCAATAAAAGAGGTGAATAAGCAACTATCATCCAAGTTCGACATGAAGGATCTTAGTGTATATAACTTCATTATGGGAGTGGAGTTTAAGAGAGATCAAGCTGCTAGAAATATTTGGTTGAATTAAACGAATTATATTGAAATAGTTTTGAAACATTTCAACATGTAGGATTGCAAATTGATGAAGGTGCCAATTCTTATGGGAGCAAGGCTAACTGTTGAACAATGTCCAAAGACATGGGAATAAATAGAGGACATGGCACGCATTCCCTATGCAAGTGTTGTTGGTAGTCTAAATTTTGCGATGGTCTATACTCAACCAGACATTGCCCATTCCGTGGGAGTGTTGAGCAGGTACATGTTGACACCTGGAAAGGAGCACCAGACAATTGTCAGGAGAGTATTTAGGTATTTTTGTGGCATGAAGGACTATGCTATATGCTACTAAGTAAAACCTGGAGGTGATAGTGGTAAATTAAATGTACATGGCTTTATCGACGCCGTCTGGGCTAGAGATATGGATGGACGGAGGTCAACCAATGGATATGTCTTCAATATGTTTGATGGAGCAATAAGCTGGATGAGTAAGAGATAGGTGGTCGTAGCCTTGTCAACAACATAAATTGAATACATGGCAGCCACCCATGGAAGCGAATAATTAGTATGGATGAAAAGACTATGTTTAGGAATTAGGTGTAAGTAGAGAGCTATGAAGATAAGTTGTGATAGTCAAAGTGCAATATTTATGGAAAAGAACCCTCAGTGTCATTCGAAGACTAAGCACATTGATGTAAAATACCATTTTGTAAGATATATGGTGGAGAGTAACAAGGTGTTTCTAGAGAAAGTAGACACGTTGGAAAATATAATAGACTCATTGACCAAGTCTGCGAGTGCTATGAATTTCTCTTGGTGCAGAGAGGCAATGGGCATTGCTGCCCTAGGTTTGTGAATGAAAGTTCAAAGGAATCTCCTGGTTTTCAGCAAAGAATACAACAAGTGGGATAATGTTGGGTTATTATATTCTTTGCAGTAAAATTCGAGGTGGATCGATAGACAATTGAAGTCAATGTGGATTGACAACAAGTCGAAGGTCAAGGTTCATCAACTGGGTAAATTCGAAGTCAAAGGTCAAGGCGGTTCAACATGGTAAAGGAATTGACAAGAAGTTGAAGAAGTCAACTAACAAGAGGTCGACAGGAGGCTGCATGGTGACCGAATGAAGGCCAACTGGTGGTCGACTGGTAATCCAACTTGGTAGTCGATTGTAACAAAATCCTGAGATTTGTGAGATTTGTAGTCAATGATCTGCATGGATCTATAACCATTTTTGGGTGCCATTTCTTTATGGTTTTTCCCATTGTAAAGCCTATAAAGAGGTATGTTGTAAGGTCATAAAGGATAATCTTGAATCTTTAGATGATGAATGGATAATCACCAAGAGTTTGTAATTTAGAGGTTGCATGTCATGCATATGTAATTCAAATTGGCTATAGGGTTGTTATTTCAAAATCAAGAGGGTATGATGTCAATTGTGTCTTAGGTGTGGACCAAGGTTAAACATGTAACCTTTTATTCAAAATGAATAAGAAAACAAGAGAGAAGAACACTCAAAGAATGTTGGTTTTTCCGGTTTGGATTTCTAGGGTAAAATATCTGTGTACTGTGTGATTTATTTATCATTTATGTTCTTGATTACATTCTTCTTCTCTTCTATTAGGCTTAGTGTGCAAGTGTATCTCATTTCCTGACAACTCTAACATGCACCAAATGGGATAGTGCATGACAAAGACTCTATGAATAGTAGTCAATAATGAAGACCACTAACAAAGATGAGGAATCCACCAATGGGGTCAAATGGAAACCAAGGTATCACATGAATCCCTATGTGTGATGATTATTGTTGACATTGAACACAAGGGAATTTGCTTAGTCAATGACCAATGATGGTTTGTCATCTATTGAGCACAAGGTCACCTATCAATGATGGAAATAGGACTCAGGGTGCAGCTCTAGGTCATACGCTCAAATCAATGTGTTAGAGTTGATAAGAGAAAACTCCCCAACAAGAATTCAATGGGGACCTTACATACTAGCATGAACGAAGTACAAAGATACTTTTGAGATTGAGATGTACTTAACTAACATCGGAAGGCCGACTTGAAAGGTCAGATATTTTCTGTAGAATGGTTGACTCATGTTGAAACTTCCCTTGAACAAAAGCATGACACATTATGTGACTTAGGTGGCATGAATTATAAACTAGGATACAATTTTGATATGGAAGGCATAATCAAACATTCCATATGGTTTGAAGTATAACCAACCGAAGGAGATAATACTAAAAAACAAGAAAAAGTATCCTAAAGCCATATTGAACTCAAAATATTGAGACATTTGCTCAAATATTGTTCTTTGTTCAAGGGAAACAAGACTTCTACCAACAAAAAGATATATGCTTTCCCCCCTTCTTTTTGTTTTATTTTTATTTTTTTTGTCTTTTTCATGTTATTAAAGATTGAAAAGGAATAAAAGAATGCTATAGTACAATGGGGGAAATGAGTGTCATAGGCAAGTAGTGGAGGAAGCATGTGCAGGATAAGGACACTCAAGGGAATGTCTCCTCCAAGGATAAAGGTGTCGAGTCACAAAGGCATAAATTGGAAGGCTAGCAATTGGTATGAATGCATAAGAAAATGGTTCAACAATGGAAATTTGAAGCCGACATTAGGCCTATAAGCGTAAGCGGTTAATATGCGATGCGATTAAAACTCAACAAAAGTTTGGAAACTTTGCAGGTAAGTTAGCTAGAAAAATATTAAGAGGAAGTCATGAGGCTTCAACACAAAGACATGGCGGGACTACGTAGGGTTTTCAAGCCTACATAAAATACTACAACACGGGTGTCAAAAATTCCAGTGAGGTACTAACTAGGACACAAATGAGGGGGTAAGCTCTACCATTCGTAAATGACACCTTTAAAGAAGATTGAAGGTATGATTTCATGAATGAATGGGGTGGACCCTATGGCATATATGTGAGCGATACAAATACATGCATTGTGAAAGACAAAATTAACCTACCCTATATGCCAGTAAATGACACAATACCTATTGAAGAATCCAAAAAAGGCGTTGATATAAGTATCATCATGTGGTAGGGGGAGTCATGTAGGTAATGGCCAGAAAAATATTGAGAGGAAGATATGTAGCTTCAACACAAAGTCATGGTGGGACTAAATAGAACTCCCAAGCCTATGAAAGTATTTCAGCATGGGTGCCCAACTACGAATAAGTTTCTAACCAGGGAACCCATGAACAATAGGCTCTACCACATTAATTACGACACTTCTAAACAACATAGAAGGTTCCATGTCACAACTCCGTGTGGTTGATCCTAAGGAAAAATGAAATAGGAAATGGATAATACAAAAATGCACGGAGGGGAAAAATTATCCTATATACCATTTTCGAGATCATTATTTGTCAGAACAGATCGACATGGAAGAAAAGGTACCAAAGAAAAATGTCTTCAATGTCCTGCATATAAGACCAAAAACACTCACACATAAGTTAATAATTCCAATATAGAAACCTCTGATAAAAACAAGTATTATGGGATACAAAACTTGAAAACAAGAAACCCTAAAAGAAAAATATGTACAGAGGACCGCACAGGCTTGCATCTTATGCATATTAGTTCTCCAGGTAGAGCCCATTTCCAGGCTCAATCCAAGGGTTTCATTGTTAACCAACTAGTAAAGCTTCTAGTTCAGGAATAGGTCGAGGATCCATAATCGTAGCTTTAAGGATAGCCTCATCTAAAGGAAACTCAACATCCATGAAACCGGGGCTCGACAACACACAAATACCAGGGCTCGAGGTATTACAAACAATAAGATCATACTTAAGACACTAGTAGATTTTGACAAATAAATGACTACGTGAATAAGACTTTTAGTCATGACAACAAAAAAAGACTAAATTCTACTAACTTTTTGCAATACAAGTATAAATGACTAATTTGATTGTTGGGTAAAAAACACAACTAAATAAATATTAGTCACACAAATCAAAATGACTAAAGACTTTTATAGACTAACACATATTAAAGCTATTGTGTTTTTTTCAACCTAACTATAAACTCTGTGCTTAGGAATAAGCATATTAGAAAGTTGTATATAATATTAAATAGAAGATATGAAATTAATTAACCCTAGTACTAGCAATTTTATCCAAAAATTATGAACGAAGAGCAACCTCTTTCACTTATTCCTCTTCCTCCTCACCTTGTTGTCTAGAATGAAGATATGATAATCAAAACATATTTCACCCCTTGCGATACATCTTGCTTATACAATCAACTATTTTCATGTGGTTGGGGCCATGTGCATTAAGTCTTAGGTAAATTTGGCATAGTATTAGATGCCCCCATGGCCTATTATCCAAAGGGGTCTTTAAAGAGTGTTGTACACCAACTAAAAATATACATTTTTAATCCTTCCATAATGGGAGGGCCTTGCTTGCAACATAATAATATTAAACATAGGCTAAGAATTTTTTTTAACCAAAACATAGGCTATGAAATTAGCCTAGTGGTGCATAACATGATATTGCAGGGAGACATGACCTAGGTTAGTGGTACATAACATATTGCAGGGAGACATGACCTAGGTTCACTCATGGAAACATATGTTATTGTGTCATGTAGACACAAAGTACCATGCCACGTTCACAGTACACCAACGGGACACATGCATATTGATAAACCATAATTCGATACATTTGATATTGTTCGTAAAAATTATTGCAATTCATGAATATGCAGACTTGCGTGGAGTGGGAAAATACGGTCAGGATCATTTGAAATTCAGTGAGGTGGGACATCGTTTGTGTGAGTGGGGAGTGTGTAGGGAGTGGTGCAGTGCAAAGGCATGCAGGGTTAGGGTGGAAATGGTAGAGGACCAATGTTGGTTGAATCGTTTGTGACTTGTAGGTGGAGGATGTATCCCCTGGGAGTGTTTCCTTTGTGTTTTTCATTTGCATTTGTGTTTTTCATTTGCATTTGTGTTTCCTTTGTGACTGAGGTGCATTGTGTTTACTATGTGACTGAGGTGCATTGCGTTTCCTCTGTGATTGAGGTGCATAACTGAGGTGCATTTGTGACTGAGGTGAATTTGTGGAGTCGGTCATGAGGTGGGCCTCAGGAATATTTGAGCCCATGAGGTGGGGTTTTAGTAGTCGGCCTAAGGAATATTGGAGCCTGTGAGGTGTAGTTTTAGTTTATGGGCTTGAGAAATGTTGGATCTCGTGAGGTTTATTTAGGGATTTTATAATCTAGATCCGATCAGAGGAGGGGGTTTACTGTTAATTGAGAATTGGAGCTCTTATGAGAGGTTTTTGGGTTAATTGGAGCATTATTGGAGCTTGAAAGTGTATATAAGAAGTTTCTGTGACTGATAAATCTACGGTGGAGAGAACCTGGAGACTACTCAAAAGGAAAACTAGGATTTCAGAGTTGCAAAGATATTTAGCAAAGTCACATGTACAATTAATTTGTTTCTTTTGGTTTGATTTAGGAGTGCATGGTTTATAATTAGGAACTAGTTGCTATAAGCTTGTATATTTGTAGATTTTTGTATATTTATTCAATGATACACTTGGACTACTAGGTCCCTCCATCAACTTGACCTACATGGCCATACAAACCTTGACACTGTTAGATCTGCAACAATTTCCTTTATGTGTTTCTACTTGGCTCCTAGAGTTAGAATAAACAACTCTGAAATCTCAAATGCTCAATAGACTGCCTCTAATCTCTAAGATTGGTGGATTTTTAGAGTGCACAATGTCTCATCTCTTCTCCTCAGCTAAAAAATGCGAGTCTTTACGTGGCTCATTATTTAGTAGGGGATATCGTCTATAGCTCATCTAGCAACGATCAAGCTTATTGATGATTTTTTATTAGTTTGTGGTTGTCCAAAGATAATGAAACACATTCTTGGGTACTGCATGTCTGCCAAGAGATGTTGGAAATACTTTCAAGATCAACAACGAGTCTTGTTTAAGGGGAATATTCATTAACAAGTTGATTTTTTGGGTGCTTCATGCTAAATAATGTGTTTTGCATTTTGCAAATTTGGAGCTGCCTTATAATCACTTATGTTATCACTTGGTAATTGTCCTAGTTGTGAGGGAAAATTCCCTAGGTAACCTTTTAAAACCAAACTTTAGGTTGGAAACTGGCCTTTCCAACCAGAGGGGGATCCCTTAATGAAATTTAACACAATGGCTAGATCTGTAAATAGGGCAGGGTTTATATTACTAGTGAATCCCCTTGGGGCATGTTTCTAAAAGGGTATTCACTAGTGAATCCCCTTTCAATAGTATCAAAATCTCTTCCGAGTGTTGTAATTTTATTAGACAAGATTGCATCCTAAGATGTCAATGTCAAACTTTAACCTGAGAAAATCTAAATTATTTGGATCTTGTTAATAATATGTGCACATTGGGCCCTGCATCAATATGATTTTTAATCAAGGCGTAGTTCCTTGCATGTTTGTAGATGTAAAACTAGAACGAAACTTGCTAGAATTCAACTAAAATATAGCTTATTTTCCAGAGTGTATATTTCATTCATCTGGACTTTATTTGATATTTATGATTATCAACTTGAAGGTCTTGAAAAGGATCATAACCTTGAAAAATAAGTTTTGTGGAATTTTACGTTGAATGCATAAAATAACAAGTTTTGGTATGGGACTTGTATTGATTGCAAAAAGTAAATATTTATGTCAAAATGTCATGAACAACTATGTTATAGAGCAAAAAAAACAGTATGACTATGAAACAATGCTAGGGAAAAGGAAATACATCAAACCTAGTGAAAAGGCTTGTCATGATAATGGATCCTTGGCTCATTGGTGAGGTCAACAAAGTACAAATCAATCCACCAGGGTTCTATTCTTGCTTCAATTTTTCCCACCCTAATGGCATCTCTCAAAAAGGTATGAGGCCAGGTGAAGGTCCAATGCAATTTTTGCATAAGANATTCACTAGTGAATCCCCTTTCAATAGTATCAAAATCTCTTCCGAGTGTTGTAATTTTATTAGACAAGATTGCATCCTAAGATGTCAATGTCAAACTTTAACCTGAGAAAATCTAAATTATTTGGATCTTGTTAATAATATGTGCACATTGGGCCCTGCATCAATATGATTTTTAATCAAGGCGTAGTTCCTTGCATGTTTGTAGATGTAAAACTAGAACGAAACTTGCTAGAATTCAACTAAAATATAGCTTATTTTCCAGAGTGTATATTTCATTCATCTGGACTTTATTTGATATTTATGATTATCAACTTGAAGGTCTTGAAAAGGATCATAACCTTGAAAAATAAGTTTTGTGGAATTTTACGTTGAATGCATAAAATAACAAGTTTTGGTATGGGACTTGTATTGATTGCAAAAAGTAAATATTTATGTCAAAATGTCATGAACAACTATGTTATAGAGCAAAAAAAACAGTATGACTATGAAACAATGCTAGGGAAAAGGAAATACATCAAACCTAGTGAAAAGGCTTGTCATGATAATGGATCCTTGGCTCATTGGTGAGGTCAACAAAGTACAAATCAATCCACCAGGGTTCTATTCTTGCTTCAATTTTTCCCACCCTAATGGCATCTCTCAAAAAGGTATGAGGCCAGGTGAAGGTCCAATGCAATTTTTGCATAAGATTTAACCCTCAGGCCCAACACTCTAGTTGAATAAAGTCCATGTTATGAGGTTTAACCCTCAACCTCAGATCATGTTTTACAATGCAACTTCCAAAAAAAGGCTTGCCATATTATGTTGGAATTGAGAAGAACCACCCAAACTACTTGGATGACTAGGAATCCAATGAAGGGTCTCTCAGCCTTAGTGGAGGGCCTATGACACATTATAGAAGCTCTTAGGTTGGCCCTGTACAAGATGTGATTCATTGGAGAAGATCTAATTGGCTAGAAAGCTAAAACATGTTCCCAAAGAGATCAAAGGAAAAATAAAAAACAGACAACTAGATGATGATGAAAAGTTTGATAAGTAGCATATTTACATACAATTGTTGCTCTATCACTTCTGAATAATACTAGTGCATTTATTGTTGATTATTTCTCTTCATGGAGGTTGATTTTTGTCATTATGGGCCAAGTTGCTAAGTGTAGTTATTTTAGACTAATTCTTGGTCTAGAAATATGATGGACCCTTTCTAAGGGTCAAATTAACATTTTTAGAGAAAATCAATCATAATAAAAGAATAGTTAAGATTCATTTATTTCTAAAAAAAATGATTTGGCTAGGAAGTCAATTGTCACTAGAAGGGAGCTCCAAGACATGTTGAAATTGTCATGTCCATTGGAAGTTCAACAATCAACTTTATTAGATTATGAGTATATTTTTTATCTCTCTAGAAAATAAAAATAAAAACATAATTTTATTAATAAAAATAAAAATACATTCTTCATATGTTGAGTAACATGTCAAAATTATTTCATCAGGATCCCCAAATTCATAAAAAAGAGTAATCCCACTAGAATTACCCCTCCAAAAAATCCATAACATAATAGAGTCCCAAAAGCCAGCACCATATAGTCCTTAGAAAATATCCCTACAAGTCAAAAAACAATCTCCCCAAAAGTCCCAAAGACGGTTTAAAATTAGATCAGCCATCAACTGAGCTCATAAGAGAGCACAATATTCATATAACAACCATCATATACCCATTAAAGGGATACAAAAAAATGTGCCAAAAAAATCTATAGTAGATCCCAAGAAAACATAACTCCTCATGAGAGAAACCATATAAAGGAAGGATGATCATAATTTGAGGATTGTCTCATCCTCAATCTCCCAAATATGTCATTGACCTACATTCAATGACAAACCAGCCTTGGAATGCCTATCTTCCAGCTCATTTTTCTTCTTGATGACATGATGAAAATAAATTTGGTTAAAAACAACTACAAATGATTGGATCTCCTAAAAAATATGCCTTAAACAAAGGTTTTCTAGAGAGAAGACTCCTTGCATCCAATTAATAACCACTAGGGAATCCCCAAATATTTAAAATTTTACAACATCTTTTCCAACCACAAGAAAAAGGAGTTAACTTCAGAGCCATCAATTCATCTATGTTTTGTGGTAGGAGGGAAAGTGCCCAATACTTTAGTCCTTTCCTCAACTGCCCACTGCATGCTCACTTTTCCAACCTACAGAAACCGCAAAATACTATAAATTCACAAATGGAGATAAAGCAAGCTGGAACAACTAGAAACATAATAAAGGATTTCACATGTAGATCCTATGTGGGGTATAAGACATGTTTGATAAATTGATTTTGACAAAATTTATATTTGAGTATCATATTTTAAATCATGTTGTTGAAATAATGCAGGCTAGTTCAAATATTTATGTTCTCTATGCCTCATAATACCAATCATATGATTTTCTAGATTCAAATGTTTTTTGGCTAATGATTACTTGCATTTTTTCTCATCTTGGAGGTTTTATTAATACAAATTTCCCCCCTTTTCTGTAAAAAAAGATATTTAAAAAAAATGGGAACCTGTTGGTTAGAGGTTACTCAAAATAAATTCACTACCTCACCTACAATGTTATAAGAGGGTGACAGTACCTTGCCGACTCAGAGTACATTAATCACTTGCACTAAGCTCAAATACATAAGATATAATCATTCTACCAGCTCTTTTAACAAGGAGAGTCTAACCTTCTGACCACATATGGTACCACAAGCACCCCAAGTTGCCTCTAGAACACAACCCAACAGACGCTAATAGTAGATGATAGATATGCATATAAGCAAATTATTTTAGATAATTTTTTGTGGGTATGACATAGGATATATATTAGTTTATAACTTCATAGGCTACCCAACTGTAACATCCCGCTCTGGCGCACTGAGAAAACTTATTCTTTGAGGACACTTGCTTGCAAGTGATCTGGACTTTTA
>SNQJ01S0006233.1:50775-67187 GCA_010110895.2 Picea sitchensis
AATTTTGGAGAAACGTGGGGGATGAGTGACACTTGTAAGATAGAGAATTTTTAGAGGGTTTTCATTAAAACTTAAATTAAATGTGATTTAGGGCAAGGGTGGGTCTCAAAACTCTATAAAAGAAAGGGAAGAGGAGGAAGAAGGGGATCGATTGTGAGAGTAACGTTACACTGCCGATTTTGTGACTTGACTGATTGCTTGTGAGGAGTTGGGATTTTCTCAGCTTGTTTTGGAGTGGTAGCTCAGTCTTGCGAGGCGAGCTGGGAAGCTAGGCATACCTTCTGGTTTGTGTGTGGCCCCTTTGCGGCTCGGGGGGCTAAGGGGGAAGCAGAGTACCCCTAGCGTTTGGCTGGGAGGTACCGGTGTAGTCTCTACGGTCGGCGAGCGGGAGTGGAATGGAGCAGGAGCGGCACAGAGCTCAGACGTCATCCGAAGTGGGAGAAAGGAAACTGTATGATTTTATTTCTGGTAGAGTAGGAGGCATTTGGATATAGGGTTAGATCTGCATGTGTTTTAAATGGGTAAACTGATTTTTAGTTCATGACTGAATTTGTGTTATAGCTGGGCTGAATGATTGTTGATGGGTTTCTGTGACCTTCCTTGGATCGGTACGATCTCCCGCTATGCCCTGCGTTTTGTTGTCTACGTATTTACATTTCCCTGGGCTTTTTTACTTGCCGTGGGCATTCTACCTTTCTGTGTGGGTTTTTGCAATTTGCTGTGGTGTATTACTTTACGGTGGGCATTTCCATTTGTGACTGGGTTGTTTATATTATTGTTGGCATTTTCGTTGACTGTGTGCATTTCCATTGTGACTGGGGCATTTTATATATTATTGCTGGCATTTCATTTTCTTTTGTAAACACATTTTATAACCCATCAAAGAATATTCGACAAATAATTCGTGTTGACAGGATTTAGCTTTAGTAAATGTCATTTCCAGCAAAATAAATAGTCACAATAGTGGTAGCATAATATATTGTTGAAAATTTTAACAAAGAAAATTTATAGAAACCCTAAAGGACTCATTGGTGCACAGAACAATCCATTAAATAGATTAACGATAACATTCCTCTGCATCCAATCCAATGCTCATCTATTAATCTACTTTTACTTAGATCTCTGCCTCATCTTTCTGCGCTTTCTCTTCAGACGCCTCATATGCTTCTTCTTCCACTTGGCCCTCATCTTGGAACAGTAGAGAGTTCTACTCGATGCGCACAACTTCTCCCGGCTTCCGGCTTACTGTGGGCATATCATTTTTTTTAGTTACTGTCTTTGCATTTTATAAAAATTACTGGCATTTCGTTTATAAATTACAGTCATTCTTTTAAAAAGAAACTATTGTCATCTCGTTTTGTAAATTGTTGGTAATTCATTTTTGGGCTATCCGTCTTCGATTAGTGTGGGCATTCATCTTCGTGGGCATATCAACACTCTTTATGGGCTGGATCCGTGGGGGGTACCTCTGTCTGGCGATTTTGCCTTAATTATTGTTTCTACAACGTAGTTATGCCTTTATTGTATTTTTGCCTTTATTATTATGCCTGATCAGTATTCTGTTGCTCTCTTTATTTCAGATTCTGTATCATAGTATTGGCCTTGGTATTCGGTTGCCTAACATGTGACTGTGTCGTAGTCATTGACTTTCTGTTGATTTTATTATTTTGCAATTGAAATGATAACTCGGATGTAGGTTAATGTTATAGCAGCCTAAGGTAGGGTAAGGTTAGTGTTAGTTAATAAGGAGGTCTTTCTTGATATCTATTTGCAAACCGGTTACGAACCAAGAAATATTAAAATGCAGTAGTCATAATGATTATGGAAAGATTGTTGTAATGCCACCTGGTTGTTATCTAAATGACAAATGTAAAATGCAATTATAGAATGCAATTATAAAATGAAATGTTAAAATGCAGTAGTAATAAAGTTTTATGAAAGGTCGTTGTATTAAGACTTGTGGATATCTTAAATGGCAACATAAAATGCAAATATAAATGCCTTGTTAATATAGTTTATGGAAGGTTTGTTGTTGTAGTTTTATTTGTTGTCAATAATAAATAAAATGTAACTCTTATTATTAATRCTCTTGGTAAAAGTYAYTGWCAATGTCATTTGTTTATGTAATGGTGATGCTTGTACAAGGYGAAAAATGCTATACCAGTKTTGATAAGATATGAATGCAAGATCYKRGTTATWCTSTTTACAATGTTAATTTGGTATGAAAAKAAWGATATGGTCAGTTCATTGCAGGGCTAAATAAGTTTGTTTTATTTACAACATGAAAAATATAAGGTCCTTGAAGGGAGTACAATGAATTAATACGATTGGGTTGAGGGGAACGTTGCAATTAATTCTGTGAACTTATTTTAGGGTTGTAATAAGGGTGTTAATTTCCTTACTAGCCTTATTAATGGTGAATGTCTTGTAATGTAAAGGTTATTCCTGCAAACTTTTTATAGCTTAAATTAAAGGGGTGTTACCCTTTTATGTCAATGGTTTTGTAATGTTAGTGTAGGGATAACACATAAAATATAAGGGATGTTATTGTGCAAAATAAATGGTTGTAATGTAATATGTTTATCATGTCACATCAGCGTCATTGTAATTTTAGTTGTTATTGATAAACTTATGTGGTGTAGCGTCCTTGATTAAGTACAAGGATTATTTTGAGTTAGTAAATGAGGGTTGTTGTTCATTTAGAATAATGTTTTACTTGGTTGATACGCCTTCTGTGCGCTTGGTCTGTTTGTGTCTGGTAGGATGTAGACACCTCCTTGTGGCCTGCGTATGTAAGTCTGTGTGTGTGATTATTTCCGTGTAAAGAATCCAGTGCCGTATCAAGAGTCTCAGGCCCTTTAAAGGCAGGGTTTCCACTCTTGCGACACACCTGACGAAGATTACTAGTTTCTGCCTGAGCAGTCGGCCAGGAGCCTATCTGACCTTCTCTCTCTCTGGAGCAGAGGACTAAGATTAAACGCCATGCTTTTCTGTGCAGAAATAGTAAAATCTACTACTATGGATTCTTCCATTTGTGTTCGTACGGTACTTAACCCAGTATGTCGTTTATTGCTTGCAGTTACTTGTTGTGCGCCTCAATTCTTCTTGTTGTGATCACCGTGGTTGCGTCTTGTTGGTTGTCGGGTGGCGATGTAGAGTCAAGTGTGTCTGTTCCTTTTTACACGCGCGCACACACCTTCAAAAAAAATAAAAAAAAATTAGCACCTGTTATCAGAGTTGGTGTCGTAATGAGGAGGGTCGTTACACCAACCTTTGTATGTTATTCTTGATATAGATTACATTTTTATTTGAAAAAAATGCATCTTATATTTCATTCATACCCACAAAGAGAGGCATCATACAATTTTACATTACTTGTACAAAGCAAAGACATGTAAGCTTCACCTCCAAATATAGGAAAGAAGGGTCAACATGCTTGCTTTGTTGCCCACTGCAAGAGAGTAGTTACTTTCTAAAAATACCCTTTCTAGCATGATATGGAATGACTAAGTTAGATTTGTCAGTTTTCAATTGACACCAGTGTAACATGGTAGCATCTCCATGAAAGGTTGCCCTACAATGCCTTTTTCGTAAGTAGATGCATGTTAAATGTGTGTTGTCCTATATGCTCTTTCTTGCTTGTATAATCATCCATTTGTCCCAAAATATGACCCATTTCCAGTCAAGGAGGGGCATACAGATTAAGGAATATTCAAATGCCATCCTTTCTAAAAATCATTGGTCTACCTTACAACCCCATAGGACATGTTAAATTGTATTAGGATTATGGCATATCAAACGACAACAATGTTTAAAGTCAAAGTGATGAAGCATCACTTTGATTGCATTCTAACATCATTTTATGGTCCACCTAGGCTTGTCAATGATTCTAGACAATGTTTTCAAATGGTGAAGCTTTTCAAATATGTTTCCTTTGAAAATGGTTTAAAGTTGCCACTGAATAGTGGGTTTACAAGTTATTGATACTTTATCTAAAGTTAACAAGAATCCATTGAGTACCCATACAAAAAGATAAAGGTGTTTGTCTGCTCATCCTTCTCCTCTACAAGAGTTAACTATCAGATAAGAAAATTAAATATATGTCTGATTCTTTGTTTGTTCTTGTCCTACACACAGAAATGCATATATGTGGGCATTCGAGTAGAAGTAAAATTTTTATAGCTTATAAAGTAAAACAATAGGGAAGAAAGTTGCTACCCCTCAAAATTTATGTTATCATGTTGTGGAGGATTTAATACATGAAAGTTATATAAGAGAAACTCTTAGAAACCACCTAACCAAGCAAGCTTCCCTTCGGTTAGCATAACTAATAGACAAAGCCAAGGATGCTAAGATGGTATTAATTGAGCAACATGTCAAGGCTATTCAGGAAACTTATGAAGTTTTAATTGATTCTATATCATGGATACAATTGATTAAGTTTTATATACTTTATGTTTCTCTTTTTGAAGATGGTAGGTGGGATTGTGAGAAAAATGTGGGATACCATGAAAGATCCTATTTTTCTTGAATTATATGTCCACAACTTACTATACATGTTAAATTCTATGAGTGATTGAATTTAAGATAGATGGGCATGTCCCTATTAAATCTATCAAGTGTCTGAGTGAACACATTCTAATGTCATATCTTTCCTCTCAATTGATGGTACTAATCTCTTAAATCATACCTTGTGCTTTGAGAGATTAAATTAATGAAGGGGATATGATACAAACACAGTTAGATGCCCAAATGTCCATGATAACCCAAAGGTTTAGATTGTTGTTCCTCTATTCTCTGCTCACAACTTGAGCCCAATCCAAAGGATAATGTGGTATTATTTTATGATTAGTTCCATATCAATGTTGTTATTGTTAACAACAACACAGTTGATTTTGTGCCTTTGTACTATCTAAATTATTTGATATTTGTTAATTAACATATCAAATTAACATTGGAATGCAAAACATCAAAGATGAGTCAATGCCAAAGGTTGACAACTGATGACTACCATTCATATGACGAGAGAATAGTCGATGAGAATGATATGGCCATATATCCATGTCCATATCCATGTCCATGTAAATATTGTCTTGTTGGAAAGGTGAGGAAAAGAAATGTGATTTATCGACATATGATAAGACATGGGCATAGATAAGCTCTTGGGACAACAATTATTATGAAGATAAGATAGAAGTGCATAGCATGAGAGATGAAGCAGTACCAAACATTCTTTAAGTGGCACCAAACATAGATTAAGAGGCAACACTGTTAGATGAAGGGGTTGAAGTTAATAGAATGTTGAATGAGGGTCTCAATGATGATTGGGACAAGTCGACGGAGGATTCTTTAAAGCATATGTATGCTAATTGCAAGTTAAGTCATTTGAAAACAATCCTTCAAATTCTTAACTTGCAAGTGGTGCATGGTTGGAAAAATGAGAGTGTAGATGAGTTATTGGCATTTTTTAGTCGGTTGTTACCAAATGACTCCACATTGCCAACAAAATGAAGTAAATGTAAAAATCAAATCACTAAGCTAGGCATAGGGTATGAAAACATCCACACATGTGTGAATAGTTGTGTATTATTTCGCAAAAGTATTGCAAGTGAGACAAAATGCCCAAAATGTCAAGAAGGGAGGTATAGACCAAGGTTGAAATCAATTGTGGTTCCCAGAAAGGTTCTTCACCAATTTATGCTAATCCCATGATTACTCTGAATGTATAGGTGCAGAGACATTGTTGAACTTATGCAATGACATGCCCAAAATAAGAGAACTAATGGAAAACAACGACATGTGCCTGATTATAAGATATGGATGGAATTTGATAGTAAATGGCTCGATTTTTCCCAAGATCCTTGCAATATAAGTTTGGGTTTGGATCTAGATGTGGTGAACACATTCTCAGATCAAAGTACTAAATGGTCAACTTGGCCAGTGTTTTTAATAAATTATAACTTGCCTCCATGGTTAGAAACTAAACCATTTTTCCTAATGCTATCATTGATTATACCAGGAAAAAAAAGTGTGTTTTCAGATACAATCAATGTTTATTTAGAGCCATTATATGATGAGCTAATGGAATTGTGGAAAGGAATTGAAGCAATTCAATTTTTAAGGGATGGTCATTCAATCAAATTCACTTTAAGAGCTTCCTTATTGTTTATGATTCATGATCTTCCTACATACAACACATTGACTGGTCTCACTATTCATGCATACCATGGATGTCATTCTTACAAATTTAAAGATTTTGTGAGGCACTCAAGAAGTTTGCATAAGTGTGTTTATTGTGGACATCATGCTTACCTAAAAAAGGATCATCCATATCATCGAAAAAAAGCACGTTTCAATGGCTAGGAAGAAAATTGTGAAGCACCATTGCCAATAATGAGTGAATACATTATTGAGAATGGACATAGAAGAATGTTGTTTATTGAAAGTGGTGGGATTTGTGGTAGTATGGATGATCCATGTAATGACAGTGGTGTAAAATGATTGTGAATATTTTATAAGTTTCCATACTTTAAGGATATAGCCATCATGCATACCGTTGAATTTATGCATACCAAGAAAAATATAGCATGTGCTATTATAGAAACTCTTTTTGGTGCTTCTGATACTGTTTCATCACGTGAGTACTTTCGACAACTAAATATTTCTCGAAATATTTGGGTTGAAAAATATGATGATGAAAAATATAGAAAACCTAGTGCTCCTTATGTTTGGACAAAGGAACAACGTGTACAATTCTTAAATTTGATGTCTCTGGCTCGCTTTCCCACTGGATATGTAAGTAGTAGTATTAGAAGCCAAACTAACATGAATAGATTAATAGGCCTCAAGACCCATGACTATCATGTCATAATTGAGAATAGTTTACCTATTGTGATCAATATATCAAGTTTGGCAAAGGGGACAAGATTGGAAATTATAAGTTTGGGCCTAATATTAAAGAGAATGAGTTTACATGTATTAGGTCCTTCGAACTTTGATAGTTTTAGGGAGGAGGTTGTTGAAGTCATTTGTTTATTGGAACGAGAATTTCCACCAAGAATATTTAACATTTCTATGCATCTTTTGATACATCTAGAAAATGAATTAGAGCATGGTGGCTCAGTAAGAATGAGATGGATGTATCCTATAGAGAAATATATGAAGGTTTTGAAAAAAATTGTCTGTACTAGGGAAAAACTAGAAGGCAACATGCCCGAGGGATATTCAATGCAATTGACCATGGGATTTTTCACAGAATGTATGAAGGATTTTAAAAAGGTCAATCGACATGTATGGGATGACGATGAAGATGAGAGAGTTGCAGGTGAAGTATTAAAAGGAAATGGAATACACTTTAATTTATCACATAAAGAAATAAGTGTGATACATGACTATGTTCTTCAGAACACGTCTTCATTCGATAAGTGGCGTAGGTAAAAAAAAAATTACACAATAATTTATTTCTTCAATTGCATTTACACATTTATATTATTAATCTTATTATCTTGTACATTCATATTCTATGTAGTAAATACGAAGAAGAGAATCAAACATGGATACAATGACGAACTCAAAAGCGCAGATGTCATGATTTGATTGGAGGTGATTCTTTTCCAAAATTTGAAGAATGGATTGCATGCAGTCAATGATGCAAAAGAAGAAGGTCAAGATATAACATTGGAGGAAAGTGAGCATTCACAGTTTCCACATATATGGGCTATGCAGTTTAGTGGCATGTGGGCCTATGGTAGTCATTTAAGAGTGGAAGAAAAGGACAAAGTAAAGAGAAATTGTGATTGCGTTGTTAGTGTTGAATTCCTTCATGAAACTAAGAAGAAATTTTATGTTGGATTCATCCAAGAAATTATTCAAGTTGATTATGGTGAAAATAGTCCTATATTATTAAAATGTAAGTGGGTTAAACCATGTGCAATACAACTTGATGAGTATGGATTTGTACGTGCAAATATACGACAATTTTTATTAGAGACTGATGAACCATATGTCTCTCCTCTTCAAGTCAACCAATCATATTTAATTGATGATGTAAGAATCCCATGATGGTCATATTTCATTCAAACAGAGTTTCGTTCAAAACAAAAATTCATGGAAGTTTTTGATATAATGCCTGATGGGAAATACGATAAATTACAAGAAACATTTGAAGAAGTGGCTAAAGATGATGATAGAGTGATTGCAGAAGAGACTTTGATTACCAATGAAGAGATTGGAAGAGAGAATGTATTCCATGCCTCAGGTGAGGATGACGAAGAAAATCAAGAAGATGCACACATGACTGATCAAGATTCTGACCTCGGTGGTAATGCAAATGATTATGATGATGATTCATCACCCTAACTGGTAATCTTGTCACTTAAACTATGGTTATATGTATGGTGTAATTTATCATTAGAATTGATAGATGTTGAATAAAATTTGAATATATAGAAATACATAGTATGTCGTTTAAAATGGAGGCATAGTAACTTTACATAAAATGATTTACATGCTTTATCATAACTTTAATTATTTACTATTGATTTCAAGTTATATAAGCAACACTTCAGGGGTTGATTTTAAGAGGCATTTGTTCTTTAACTTGTGCACTTAATTTTTGAGCACATGCATTAATAAAATATGAGTTTCAAACTCATATTCCACTGTTGTTATGATGATTCAAGTGGATGATTTATACACTATTGCTTATTTGGACTCCAAGATATGAAGAAAAAGTCCTTGAGGTGCAATTTAGATGACAACGATAATGCGGAAAAGTTGACAGAATATGAGTGCTCTCATAGAGAACATGTGACCAATAATGACGAATATTTATTGTCTCTTGGTTTGAAAAACATGCAAGTTGCTAATCCACTTAAGTAGTATATTATTTGGTTAATAGTGTTTAATGTTTTATAGGAAAGGACTTTATGTGTATAAGACATAATATGATATTTGTTTTGTTTTATAGGCAAAAAAAAGATGTAGGCACAGAAATAGTGGATAAAAAATGAAGGGAAAGTAAAGATATAGTGCCACCAACTCGTAGAAGCTAACGCATTTGTGATCCAACAAATGTGGTTGATGAAAATAATAGTGGTCATGGTGTGCAAGTTGATATAGCACATGGTGAAGTGGAGGTTGATATAGCACATGGTGTAGTGCAGCGTGATGATTTCTTAGCAAAAAATCTAAAAAATATTATTGATCAACATGAGAAAAAAGGAAGAGCAATTCTGTAGATATTGAATGTAATGTATTATTAGAATTCACAGATGTTGAATAAAATTTGAATATATAGAAATGCATAGCATGTGGTTTAAATTAGATGCATAGTAACTTTACATAAAATGCTTTACATGCCTTTATCATAAATTTACTTATTTATGGTTGATTTCAAGTTATATAAGCAACACTTCAGGGGTTGATTTTAAGAGGCATTTGTTCTTTAACTTGTGCACTTAATTTTTTAGCACATGCATTAATAAAATATGAGTTTCAAACTCATATTCCCTGTTGTTCTGCTTATTCAAGTGGCTGATTTATACACTGTTTTTTTATTTGGACTTTGGGATATGAAGAAAAATTCTTTGAGACACAAGTTAGATGACAATGATAATGCAGAAAAGTTGACAGAATATTAGCGCTTTCGCAGAGAAAATGTGACCAAGAATGATGAATATTTATCGTCTCATGGTTTGACAAGTAGACAAGTTGTAAACCACTTAAGTAGTATATTATTTGTTTAATAGTGTTTAATTTTTTATAGGCAAGAAATTTATGTATATAAGACATAATATGATATTTCTTTTGTTTTATAGGCAAGAAAAAGATGCAGGCACAAAAAAAGTGGAGAAAAAATCAAGGGAAAGTAAAGATATAGTGCCACCAACTCATAGAAGCCAAAACATTTGTGATCCAACAAATGTACTTGATGAAAATAATAGTGGTCATGGTGTGCAAGTTGATATAGAACATTGTGATGTGGAGGATGATATAGCACATGGTGTTGCGCAGAGTGATGATTTCTTAGCAAAAAGTCTAAAAGAGATTATTGATCAACATGATAAAAAAGGAAGAGCAAGTCCGGATATCATTTATGCAAAACTAAAGGACATGTTTGAAGGCACATCTACAAAGACCAGTACTGAGCTACCTACTGTGATACCTGATGTGGTCAAGGAGAATTCTATCCTGGTTAATGCAAGTCATGAAGAGACAACACTTACATCTGTTGTGCGTCAAAATTCACCTATTGCATCTCTTGATGAAACTAGATCAACCAAAAATATTGGTAGTGGTTCACAATATGTGTTTTATTTTGTTAAAAGACAAAGATTGAGTCAAGGATTGTATATATGTACATAGAGGAATGCAAAAGAAAGAAAAATAGAAGGTAAGAATCCATTCTTGGTTGAGGTGTCGAAAGATGGTGAGCCCATTGGGAAAAATGCAACGAGGTGGGCCTCAGAGTTGGGAACAATATGTAGGGATCATTTGGATATTTGAAAATCAAATTTTTTAGATCAAGATCCATGAATTGTGGATAATGTTATCCAAAAAATGGAAAATTCTTTTGAGACTATTGGTGGAAAAATCTCTAGAAAATATTATAAGAAGAAGATGAGAACTTTGATGAACACTTATAGATATAATTGTGAAAAATTAATCATGGAAGGAAAATATAGGACACAATCCACTCTATCTCCCAAATAATGGGAGGCGTTGAAGGAAACTATGTGTTTCGAAGAATATTTGACAAAGAGGAATAGAGGCATGAAATCAAGAGATGATGTCAAGGCTCCATATACATTTGGTCGAGGCGGGTTGCATATCAAAATAGACAAATTGACAGTAAGTGTTTCTTTTTGGTTGAATTTAAATCGTTATTTATTTAGATTTGTGTATTGAACTGACTATGTTGAAACTTGACATTGTGTTTTGGGTGGAAAATAATAACAGAGAGGCAGATGCAGAAGACATTCTCCATTATACAATAGTATTAGATTCTAATAAATCTGACAATAAGAGCAAGTGGAAAAGTAGAGTGTCGACAAAGAATTCATAGCCATCAGTTGGAGGTCAAAGAAGTCCAATAAGAGCCATTACAAATGATGTCAAATCAAGTTATGAGTACCAACATGTAATGAGTTGCATACAGGGTCTCAATGAGACAATTTCACAGTTGGTTGCCTCTGTTAAGCCTATAGTTTATGCATGGAATGAACATAAATCAAGTGATTCAATTGAGGTAAGAGGCTCTATTGATCTCATTTCTTATTGTTTGAACATGTATGGAATTTCTTCTTGTAAAGCAATCATTTGTATCTCATTTATTCTTGTTTGACCAGTTTTTGTGCTTGACAATTGAACCAGAAGTTGTAGGATTTTGTCTGTTTCCACTCGGTCTGTTGCATTTATAGTGAACTCTTAAGTGTTGATGTTTGGGCAACATCAGAAATACAATCTACTAGATCGATAATTAATAATGAGATTATTAATTATTAAGAAATATTATTAATTATAATATTATTATCGTAATAATATATTTATGATATAAAGTATAAATATATATATATATATATATATATAATAATAAAGTATAAAGCATAAAACATAAATATTAAGTATATTTATATTATATGTATAATATAATATAAAGTATAAATATATTTATTACCCAAGGGATGCATCTCTTCATGGATGGTCACCATATGTTCTTTATATATAGAACACTCATCATTGTAATAAGATATTCATTCATTCACATACAATATCATCTCTTATGAAAAATCAACATTAAGTGCTCTCGCTCACACTCTCTTGCTGAGAATCAGTGCACTTAATTAAAGCTCTAAGATAGTCTGGTTCCCTATGGACATGCCTTCTTCTTCTTCTGCCTTTTCATGCTTGCACTATGTAGAACCATCCTATGTTTATAGAATTAGCTCTCTGTGTTCTGCCTTTAAAGTATCAAGTATGTTTTGAGTCTCAAAGAGTTCCAACAACAGCTTGAGAGCCATCTACAGGCACTTCTGCTTATTATATTGTAAAATTGGTTGTGTAAAATGATAGGATTGGGGAATAGTTGGTTTACAACATGGTATTGTAGAAAGAATCTGGTTGGAACACATCATACAATTAGGAAAAATTGTAGGACCAAAATAAACAGTATGATTGAGACAGACAAAGAGAATGTCATATTAATGAAATTTCTTTCATATGAATTTAATTAATATTACCTTCAAACTCTGGTAGTTTCTAAAATTAGTGCCTTGAATATGTTACTGTATGTTTACTATTGTCATTTATTCATTGACTGGCACAAAAATTGGTGTTGGCTTATACATCAAACATGACTTTATTGTTGTCAACATTGTTTCAGTTTTTAATGGAAAATTTTTGTTTATATCTTGTTAGTATATAGTTATATATCTAGTAGATTGGACTGAACTTGATATAAGTACTGGTAAATGGTTTTTGTAATAGGTAGTGGTTTTTCTTTTGGATGATGACAGTTTTGAAATGGTCGAGTTTCATGTAGCCACTCTGAGTATAGGTTTGTTGTGTGATACTTTCGTATATTTTGATACTCCGTCAGGTTGGCTCTTTTACTTTGGGCAAGCAGTGAAAGATGTTTTCTTGAGTGATGTTGGACTGCCCTTTTTAGACCGAGTTCTGTGTTTGACATGTAAATTGTACTCTTTGATTCTATAAATAAATAGAAAGAGACAAGGTTTTTTTTTTCATGAAAAAAAAACCTCCGCTAGTTTGAATGATGGATGAACCCCTGAAATGGTTCATGTTCTACACTTCTTTTATTACATTTATGCCAATGATTGTTGCAATTCTTTTTTTTCATTGTTTGAAAAAGACATCATTTCCATTGGAGACAGTTTGTTTCTACTTTTAAATGTTTGTATTTTTTTTTGCATGATGGTTAAACCACATGCAGAGAAATTATATCAATAAATCAATGGGAAAAGGAAAATGCCTTCATGTCAACAGAGCTCACAAGGATGCAGTACAATCTCATGTTAATATTGATACTGTTCATGATGAAGTTGACGAGCATGTACAAGACATTAATAATGGTGCTGAAATTGAGGTAATAAAAGTGTTGTTGTGATAGTTAATCTGTCCCAATGTTTTGTCATAATTTGTCACGCTTAAGATGTTATTTTTGACTAAAATTTATAGCTTGCAATATTATTTACTTGATATTATTTGAATGGTAAATGCATATCAATTGTAGCAAACCAACACTAAAAGGTAAAGGCCATCTTGACAACATAGCTCTCAAAGTTAAAGTCCAACATCATGATGACAATTATATTGATAGTGATGATGTTGAATACAACAAGTATGTGCAGGACATTCATAGTGGTGCCGAACTTTGATGGGTGAGAGAAATAATATGCTAACTATTAGAATATAATTGTAGTTAATATGTAATTATCTATTCATGGATCCCTAATTTCTGATCTCAACCCCCCATTAAATTATATTATTTGAGCGCTCAATGATAGACTTTTCATCTCATAAAAAAAATCAATTTGTCTTGAGATTAAATGATGTTTTGTTCTGAACCATGATGATTTTTGTTTCTTGTATTGATCTAATGATAAGTTGGTAATTCCTTATCTACTGATTGAGGGATATATGGAAAGAGTTATAGGGATAGAGTGCTTCTTGTTAGGATTTCTACATGAATGAGACTATTGAATCCTCAATACGACTGGGGTGGATACTTTGACTAGGGAGACTTCCAAGGGACCCAATTTGATCAATCCAATTATTCTCAAGGTAAAGAGATTCATTTCGGGAAAGACGAGTTTTTTTCTTCTTCTAACTATTATCATTTATTGTGGAATGCAGGATCTCTTGTTTAAAATCATGTGTGTTACTGCAACTTTATAGTGATTTTTCTTTGATGGTGTCATAGCCTATAGGGAACACAAGCCTGCTCTTGTATATCAAAATAAGAACTTCAGGTTTCTAGCCTAGCCTATGTTGGTAGGGATGCTTAAGAAAATTCAGAGCCCAGTGGGGTTTTGTAGTAGTAAAGAAACCTACATTGATTTTGAGTTGGAAAATCTCTAGGATTAAAAATAGTTTTGTGTTTATTAGGAACTCACATTTTCACGATGGATTGGGAATTTTAAACTAGCTGCTTATGAATTTTGGATCATCACAATCTATTTGTTAATGATTTTACTCATGAAAATGTCAGTGATCCCAATCTATTTTTTAATGATTTTACTCATAACAATCTTGGTGATCTTGGGCATTGTCCAAATCACCCTCCTAAAAAATTCAATAAAACCACTTGCAATGGATGTGAACAGTAAATTCCCATCAATATATATTTGTGTGTTGTGAAGAGAGGGTAGGCCCTATGTCGAAGGATGTCAGCATCATCCCTATCCTACAAAGAACCTATATGTAATTCAGAGCATAATTTATACTGTAGTTTGGCTGGTGCAAAAGACAACTCCAATTCGAGTGAATCTGTGCAACTAAATAAACCTCCATAGAACCCATTTCTAGTTTGGGTTCCTATTCATTAGTTTAAATTGACTTGTTTATTTGGGAAAATCCCAACTCCATTATAGGTTCTGTATAGCTAAACAAATCTATGTATGAACCTTATCTAATTCTGGTTCTAAACTAGGCTATGGATTGGTTTGTCATGTGAATCCCAACTCCAAGATGAATTATGTACAACTAAGCAAATCTTTTAGAAAACCATCTTTAATTTGAATCTTTTTTCATTATTGTAGGTCAATTTATTTTCTGACTACAATTGCAGTCCTCCATAGCCATACAACTCTCCATAGCGTCCATCTCCAATTTGAGTGTTTCACAATTGTTGGTTGGTTCATCTGTTTTTCAATTTTCTAACTCTATTTAAGTACTATACAACTGAGCAATTATGTATAGAACCTCTCAATAATTTGGTTCTGGTTCTCTGTACAATTAAACAAGACCTTATAGGACCCAATTCCATTTGAAAATTACTACAAGTATAAAGATCCAAGTAAGAGTTGGGAAATATACAAATAAGTAAGCATGTGTCATTGTGGTGTGATTTTTTAGCTTTATAGAACAAGAATAGTAATTGGAATATTTTTCTTTTGATAATATTGTAGGACAAAAATAAGAATTGGAATGTATACGAGTGACTAACCATACGTCATAATGGAGCAATTTTCAAGTTTTTAGTTGTATAGGATCTCAGTCAATAATGGTTCACATAAAAATAATGAGGCCAACCTTTATGCCCTGATTTTTGTATGTGGAATACAATTTCACTGGGCAATTTCTTTGGGCCACTTTCACACTGTGAATGAAATGGATTCACTTTTCTACTGAAATAAAATATTACCAGTCTGTAATTACCATGAAGTTCATCCCAAATTAGGTCAAGCTTCAACAAGTTTTAGTTCAGTTTTAGTCCAGGATAAATAATACATTGGTTTTCCCCTCGAGATAATTCCTTAGCAAGATCAATCTTTTATTAACATTTTTAGGATGTTTCCTATAAAGTTCATCTGAGGAACTAGACATATTTCAGTGTTTAAAATCCACACCACACAACAATATTAACTAAGGATGACAACAAGGGCTTGGTGAAAATGTGGCAAGCTATAACATCATTTCAAACTCTTAAAATCATGACACAAGTCCCAATGTGTTGTAATTATTCATGCTTAACATGTTCTTTTGGATAAAATTATATAGCTTGCATTCCTTGATTCATATTTTTAAATGATGTATTTTTTTTTGCATGATGAAACCACATACATAGTTATAGCAAAGCAGCATGAAAACTACCTGATTTGAATATTGGTAGTGATCATGTTGAACCTGACAACCATGTGCAACACATTCATAGTGGTGTTGAACTCGAGGTGAGTGATAAATATTAGAATATAATTGTTGTTTTATCATTTTTCGTATCTCAATTTAATGTGTATTTCTTTTTGTTTTTGCATAAACGTGTTGATCATAAACTCTAAGAAAGTGATAAAGTAAAGGTGTTGGATTTGTATGACAGTGCTCCTGTGGGCATTGGGCGGATTCACTCATTATCTATTATACATGAAGTTAAATTGAGCGGATCAGGAGATGCAAATGTAAATATTAGAAAGGTCACAAGAACCATACCCCTTCCTTATGATGACAAAATAGAAGGATATGCCCATATTAAAGAAATGGAAGAAAGCTTCACACGGTGGCCACTAAGATATTTGCAAAAAATGACATAGTTGGTTTTTATCATAGTTATTAGACAGCTTGGCCCACTACTTTAAGCAATAGTTTGAATGTATGTTCAACAATATGTTATTATGTGGTGTATTTGCAAACTTGGAAAATCTCAATGATAGTACTATACAATAACATTTTTTATT
>SNQJ01S0006233.1:78306-89880 GCA_010110895.2 Picea sitchensis
AGAGAGAGAGAGAGAGAGAGAGAGAATTAAAAGGTATTTGATATTATATATTATTGCAAAACCCCTCATGTTCATTATTATAAATTTTATAATTCTCAAGATAATTCAAGGGATCACATTTGGAGCCTTTCAGTGTCACGCTCCAAGCCCTCAGAAATGTACTCTGAACCCTTTGGATTTGTTAGTCTGAATACCCCAAGGTCAACTCCGAAAGTGGTCAACACTTGAAAGGCTTGAAACTTACGTCCATTTATTATACATTAAATGTTATACCAACCCAGGCTATTATTTAATATAATATATCATTTTAGGTAATTAAACCTCCTTCNTCTGAATACCCCAAGGTCAACTCCGAAAGTGGTCAACACTTGAAAGGCTTGAAACTTACGTCCATTTATTATACATTAAATGTTATACCAACCCAGGCTATTATTTAATATAATATATCATTTTAGGTAATTAAACCTCCTTCATGTGCAGTATTAAACATTTATAATCTTATAACATTATAATACTATTAAATATTAAGTCAACTCAGACTTGAAAAGTGTGCGCTCCTCTTAGCACTTCGATCATCGACCACAAGTGAGTAGGGTTTTAATACTTTTTTTTTTATATATTTAAACTTTATAATCCCCATGCCATCGCTCCAATGGCTTCAGATTTCATTTAAACACTCCCTTCCATCCACTCTGAATGGTCAACTCTGAGTGAGGTTCGGTCTTGAAACTCATGCACACCTCCCAATATTCCGACAACCAATCGCGAAAGGGAATATTTTAATGTTATTTAATATGGGTGGGGTCTTATACTACCCAACTTTAGGACTCTGAACACTCTCTACTCACTCGTCACTCCGAAGGCTTTGAACATTATTCAACTACCCATTTTCATTTACTCCGAGAGGGTTTGGAATTCGTGTCAAATTATTATAGTGTTTTATTGTTCAAGACTCCATTGGTCTTCACACTCCATACATTTACTCCTTTCTCATTATTTTGAAGATCGATCACAAGCTAGCAAGGTTAATCTTTATAAATTATTGTGTGTTTAAAACTTCATTGGTTGTCGCCATTACTCCATTATAACTGCTCCGACGGGAAGGAAATTCTAATAATTAATAAACATATATTAATTTACATATCCCTACATCAAGAATAATATTATTTACACAACTCCATGTATTTGAACACTGACAAATAAAAATACCCTAAATATAGAATTCCTTTAAGAGCACTGAGCTACCTATGCAAAGTATATATTTTATGAAATAAGGAAAAATCTTAGCATAGTAAAAAAATTTGCACAGAGGAAAGGATCTCAATACCTACATTACTCATGCACCAAATATAAATTTAGTATGAGTCTAAATTCTTATTATTCAAGTATTACAACATTTAGATGGTAATTTAGGAATTTACCATTAATTACCATATTTTACCATTTGTGCAACTTTGCCCAGAAAAAATAGAAATTGCACATTTTCATTTATAAATTTAGGGTATTTATTTGTTAAATTTATTTTCCATCATATTTACATGTCTCAGAAGTAAAACTTATCCTTGGTAAAACTTTGTGTTTACCAACATTTACCAAATTCCTAATTACAAGCATTTATTTACTAATTTTTTTAGGGATTAATCATCATTCCCAATTCTTTCCCTTTGGACATCCATTTTACTATGTAAATTCAAGTAAAATTTGGTTTTCCTACCAAATTCAAAGGATAATTTAATTATCCACAACATGTCGATTTCTAGATTTCACTTTTATTTCAAATTTAGAAATTAAAGTGCATTATCATTCCTTTCCTAATGTTAGTTTATAAAAATACTTTGCCTTTTCTATAATGTGTGACTTGCTCCCTTATTTTACAACAAGGGTTGATCTTCCTTCAAGTTCTAAGTCTGATAGATTTTCTAGACCAACAAAGAGGCCAAAGTCATATGCCCAACCTTCAATTTTCTAACAGAAATTTGCACTTTCATAATTATGAAGTTGATTTGGGATGACTATGGTGGCTTGACTTTACTAACATTTGAAAATTAGTTCATATAGTCTAATACAGATGATCAATTAGGATTCTTCTCCAAATTTGATTTAGAACCCATTACTAATAATTTTATTTTTCTAGACAGGGGCAAGTAGAAAAACAATGATAAAATATGATTTCCAAAACTTTACTTTAGATTTCCCAGTCATTCAGGTAATCAGAGTCACAAATTTCATCATTTAAACATGATAATAGTTTCAACAATCATCTAGCACTTGAAATCGATATTATAAAATAAACCAGTCAAGACAATACAAAACTTAGAAAAATACTTATCTGAAACTTGAAATTAGTTGGAAACTATTGAAGGGTGTTCCCTTTTCCACCCAATCGTAGGCACAATTTCTCTTGTATATTCCTCAACTGGCCACCCCCTAGCTAGATCATGATGTCATGAGAGAGAAATTCTTCTTTTTCTCAACAACAACAAGGGACAAAGCTTACTCTCCTTCTGCCATAAGAATCTAGCAGTCCAGTTTTCTATCCACCAAGCAAGGGAGCCTATTGTGATTGCTCTCTCAATCACTCAAATCCTCTGCAACTATGTTTCTCATATTGATTAGAAAACATTACCCAACAATTATTCCACCCAAAAAAGTTTGTTTTCTCAATTCTCTTCATAACCAGAGAGCCTCACATGCTCTACCTCTTTAGACATGGTCACTAGACCCATTCATGTGCATTCGTTTCCCTCTACTAACGATTTTCCTTTATTTCCTTTCCTTCTACATCAAGATTTTGGGTGTCCATTTCGCAATTCGTGGGTCAGATCAAGAAGTTTCCAAATGGGGCACTATGCCCATCTCCTCATTTACTCTTGAAAAATACTTCCCAACTACTAGCTTGACTAGTAATTAAATTCTCTGGGATAGAGGAATGTTCTGGGTCTGAGCAATTTAAATCCAACAGAGTATTGGCATGGCAGGGGTCATCTCAACCATTACTAGTTCCCCTCAACATTCCCTCTCATGCATCATGATCTACATTGGCAACACCTTCAACAGTTGTGCAACAATTTCCATTTTATTTAATAACATAAATATTTACATTACCTTCTATAGCAAAAGTTCTTCATTTCAAAAATCCACACATAACCAATCTGCCCATATTGTTTTAGAAAAATACAATTATATTTACATACTAGGAGAAACAGGGGTATTACAATCACCTCCCCCTTAAAGAAACATCGTCCTCGGTGTTCTACCTATCATTGTGATCTTTATGTACAACAGTGAACAAAAACGGGTATGCATGTTTCATGGCATCCTCCATTTTTCATGTAGCTTCATCCAGGCCAAAGTGTTTCCATTGCACCTTGACTTGTGCAATGGTTATGTTCCTTAGTTGGGTTTCTTTCCTGTCTAGTATGCATTGTGGCTCTGGTAGGAATTCTCCCTTTGGTTCCACCTGAATCACAGACCAATCAATTATATGATTAGAATCATGTACATATTTCTTCAGTAACGAAACGTGGAAAACATTATGTGCTTCATTGTAGGAGGAAGTGATATTATATATGCTACATGTCCCACTCTGTCCAAAATTTCAAAGGGTCCACAAAACCGAGATGCCATCTTGGCACAAATTCCCATTCTCAAGGAACTCATTCTAGGCCTAATTCATAGATACGCATGATTCCCTACTTTGAACTCTCTAAGATTCCAATTTATATCTGCATATATTTTGTGTCTATCCTGAGCTATTTTCAAATTTTGTTTTATTTGAACTACTTTTTGTTCCATTTATTTTAGCATGTTTGGCTCGAGTGTAATTATGTCCAATGGGTTATTCCATCTAATTAGAATATTGCATTACTTGCCATAGAGAGCCTCAAAAGGGCTCATCTTCAATAATTCATGGTAACCATTGGTGTAGGCAAATTCTACCAGTGGTAAGTATTCTTCTCATTTCTTGGGTTGATTCATCACATGAATCCTTAACATATCCTCTAATACTTGGTTTACCCTCTCTGTCTGCCCATCAGTTTGAGGGTGATAAGTTGTACTAAATAACAATTCAGTCCCAAAACCAACAAACAAAGACTTCCAAAAAATTGAGGTAAATTTTGTATCTATGTCTGATGTGATTTCCTTAGGTATACCATGTAGTCTAAATATTTCTTTCATGAAAATTTTGGCAATATCTATTTCCTTGTAATTTGACTTTACAGGAATAAAATGAGCATCCTTACTCACTTTATCCACAACCACCATAATGGAATCATTTTTTTGGTTGATTTAGGCAATCCAATGATGAAATCCATGGAGATGGTTTCCCATTTCCATTCGAGAATTGGTAGGGGTTGCATTAGCCCTGTTGTGTGCATGTGCTCCACTTTAATCTATTGACATTTTGAGAATTTATCCAAGTAGTAATCTATGTCATTTTTCATTCCTAGCCAGTAAAACAACTTCTTAGTAGTTGTGATCATTTTCTGATAACCACGATGATCAGTATATGGTATTTTATGCAGTTAATCCATTATGAACCTCTTCAAGTCGTCACAATTTGGAATATACAACCCACCTTTTTAATTTAGCAGACCATCATTCAACAATTGATATCCCTCATACTTCAACCCTGTGGGATCTTATTCTATGTATGATTTCACAGTTTTGAAAATGCATATCTTTCTTGTGCACTTTTGACTCTCTCCTTGATGTTTGATTCATAGGTTCTTACAAATTCCAAGTGAATCACTTTCATGCTTATACTGAGGGAATCAACCACTTTGTTCTATTTTCCCTTGATGTGTTTAGTTTCAAAATCAAATTCACCAAGAAGAGTCATCCACCTAGATTTCCTAGCATTTAGTTTGGGTTGGTCAAAAAAATATTCCAACCCACTATGGTCTATCATAAATATGAATCTTCTACCTAGGAAGTAATGCCTCCACATTTTTAAATCATGTACTATGGAATCCAATTCCAAATCATGTGTCACATAATTGATTTCATGCTTGTTCAATTTTTGTACTTGTAGCAAATCACATGCCCTTATTTCATAAGGAATCCTTCGGGTCCTTCCTTGCAAACATATGTACACACAAGGAAGTCCTTGTTTAGATCTGTAATTTTTAGCACAGCTGCATACAGCTGCTGAAAACTCTCTTCACACTCTAATGTCCAAATAAATTTAACTCACTTTTTTTGAAGGGAAGTGATTGGAAAATGAATCTTGGAAAATTCATTTATGAACCTTCTATAGTATCATGCTAGGCCCATGAAGGATCTGATATCATATACATCTTTTGGTGTAGGCCAATCCATAATGGCTTTGATCTTGTCAGGATTGAGTGCCACTCCTTCGTCAGTGATGACATGGCCTACGTAATGGACATTTTTTTGGAAGAAGTCACACTTACTAGACTTAGCATAGATCTTGTTCTCTCATAGCACTTGAAGCACTAACTTGAGGTTCTCTTCATTCTCTTTTCTACTCTTAGAATAGATCAAAATGTCATCTATGAAAATCGACACAAATATGTCCAAGAACTTGATGAGCACATTATTTATTAAGAACATAAAGGTGGCTGGTGCACTGGTAAGCCCAAATGGCACCACCACAAATTTACAGTGCCCATATCTTGTCCTAAAGGTTGTTTTATGGATGCCTTCATACTTAATTTGGACTTGATGGTATCCAAACCTCAAGTCAATCTTGGAGAAAATTGTAGCACCCCTTAATTGGTAAAACAAGTCATCAATTCTTGGTAAGGGATACTTATTCTTAATTGTCATATTGTTGATTTTCTTGTAGTATGTGAAAAGCCTGAGTGTGCCATCATTCTTCTTCACAAACAAGGTTGGTGCTCCCCAAGGAGACACACTAGGTTGGATGTAATATTTGTCCAACATCTCCTTCAACTGTAGTTTGAGCTCAATGAGCTCTGGTGTACTCATTCTATAGGGTGCCCTAGACATTGGCACCACTGCAAGTACAATTTCTATTGAGAAATCAATGTCTCTTCTTGGAGGTAGACCTGATACCTCTTATTGAAACACATATTTATACTCTCTCCATATATGATGGTCCTCTAGGATTGGTTTACTGTCCTCAACAGAGTTTAGTACTTGTATTGCATATAAAGGACATCCTTTTCTACAATACTTCTTCACTTGAAGGGTTGATATTTGTTTCAATGAGATGGGATTTTGAATTCCCTGTAGGGTCCATTTCTTCCCTTCCTCATATTCACACTCTAATGTTTTATTGTAAAAATCCAACTCGGATTTATGGAAAGCCAACCAATCCATGCCAATCAACATGTCATAAGATTCTAAAGGGAGTATGTTTAGAGTTGCTTGGGTGGACATCACATTCATAATGAATTGGCATGTTGTTATATTAAGCCCTAAATAGTGGCACATTAACCCTTAATTAGGGCATATGACATTAGTAATGTTATTTTATTTATGTTGGCTTGGGTCCATTAGTTGTAATTGTACCTCCTATTCTCCTATATATACCAAGGAGACCTTTTCATTTGGAATCATCTTGTATTTGGAAATCTATGTGGTGTATAAGGAGGTTGCCCCCTCGAAGAGGCTTATTATCTGAAATTCTCTCTTTTTCAAGGCATTGAGAACTTATTGTGAGGTTTTTCTATGTTATCTTGGTATTTGGTTCCCAACATTTGGTATCAGAGCTCAAGATCTTGGAGTTTCTCTACTACATCTGAGACACCTTGGAATTTCCAATATAACTTTTTTTATACGACATTTCAGAAGGAACCCTTGGAGGATATTTAGTAGACAGATCAAGGTACGTGGGGTTAAAATTTTAGCTCCTGAGGCCTTATACTTTCATAGATATATCTTGTGTAAGATAAGGTTATGGAATCATCCTGAATTTAGTCATCTCAGAATTTTCGCTATAATTTTTTTTCTGTACAATTTCATACGCTGAAATCCAGAGGTTATTCAAAGAAGTTATCAAGGTATATGTGATAAAATATTTAGCTTATTATTCATCCTACTGTTTTAGATACACCCTGTGCAAGATAGGGTATCCGACTAGTCTTATTAACTAGTCTCAAACATGTCTTCTGGGTAAAACAATGATACATTCTTCAATGAGTATCCAAATTAAGTGATACCAGTTGCATTGGACAGTGGAAAGTCTTTAGTATTTTTGGTACAAGTTTCAGAATCAAATATCATATATTGTGATATTGGCACTCCTTACAAGTACGCTCTCCTGGAAGGGACAAAATTCAATAAGGTGTGGGGAAGTTACTATAACTTCCACTTGGCACATCCAATTTTGATCAGACTTGTGGCATTGTAGAGAAGATGTATCAGAGAGATACAAAAATAAATTTTTAGACCCAGAAGGGCCAAAAGTTTGGAGATACAGTAGAAGAAATATCATCTAGCAGAACCACCTCAAAATCAAGGTTTAAAAGTGATACTTGGCCAACATGCCACTAAAAAAGGGAACTTTTACACCATTAAAGCCTCCAGACAATCCTACTTGGACTCTTGAAGAAGGTGGAGAAATGCGTAGAGACATAAATGATTTACAAAAGAAGACAGTAACAAAATATGAACTACAAGGGATGATGGATTCAACTGAAGTTAAGTTGGAGGAAATAATGGATACTAAGAGGGAGGGTTTAAAAAGGGAGATCATGGAAATATTAAAAAAAATTCTAATAGAGAGGACACCTGAAAGTGAAAATGTATCCCATGAAAATCATGATGAGGACAAAAGGAAGATGAATCAAGAATGGAGAAAATCCAACTTTGGGTTGAAGACCAACCACTTTCCTAACATGGATATGAGGAATTTTGATGGCAAGGATCCAATCACATTGATACTTCAGATGGATCAATTATTTGATCTACATGATGTGCCATATACACAAAAGGTATGAATTGCTTCTTTATATTTAGAACCCAATCAATTTGTGTGGTATCGATGGATTTTTTCTCGCAAATCACTTGTCACTTGGACAATGTTCACGGAAGAAATGATAGCACACTATGAGGATACAAAGAGAAATACCTTCTTTAGCCAATTGATAAATCTCAAGCAAAAGGGTTCAGTTGCAAAGCACATTGAGAACTTCCAAAGATTGAATATAAAGGTAACATATATTGCAGATGAGCACCTGATTGATGTATTCATAGGAACTTTAAAGGATAACATTCAACATGAGGTTTTCCTTTGGGAACCCAAATCATTGGAGAATGCATTAAGGGTGGCAAGAAATATTGAAAGTAAAAATATGGCTATGGCTACTAGAAGGACCACTCCTAAAACACCTCTAAAACACCTCAACCTACAAGGTTGACACCTCAACATTTGGAGGAAAGAAAAGCAAAAGGTTTATGCTTTAATTGTGACATCAAGTACAGTAAGGGACATAAGTGTGGTGAGAAGAAATTATTCTACATAGATTGTGAAGAGGAAGAAGAACAAGAACACAAACAAGAACCATCTCAAGATGAAAACATAGAAGTGATTTCTTTTGAAGAGTTGGCTCCCACGATATCATGTAATGCATTGGTTGGAATTAACACTCCTCAAACCCTCAAGATCGAAGGATATATCAAAAAGAAAAAGGTAATAGTACTAATTGATTATGGTAGTACTCATAATTTCATTCACTATAAATTAGCCAAAGATCTCAATTTCTTTGTATATCCAGCGTCATAGTTTCAAGTAATGATTGTAGATGGAGGAACTATCAATTTCTCAGGAAAATGAGATAAGATCAATCTTACTATGGGGGAATATGTAATGAATAGTCTAATTATTGCTATACCCATGGGTGGTGCTGATTTCGTACTAGGAATCCAATGGTTACAATCATTAGGAACAATGGCTTTTAATTTTCAAGAACTTTTCATGAAATTTTCATTGGAAGGAAAAGAAATTGAGTTAAGGGGTATCACAGGGAAACCCAGTAAGGTGATAAGCTCTAATGGCATGAAAAAAATATTGAAAAAGGGGCATCAAGGTGTAATTGCACAACTATGCTCACTAGATGTTCAAACATCTAAGCCATCTATTCCTCCAGATCTCCAAGGGATCATTGATAAGCATTCCAAAGTATTTGAAGATATTACCAAAGGTCTTCCACCCACTTGAAATCATGATAATTCTATTCACCTAATTTTTGGGAGTGTTCCTCCTAACATTAAGCCTTACAGATACCCTTATGCCTAGAAGAGTGAAATTGAGCCTATGGTTGAAGAAATGTTAGAGGCTGGCATTATTAGACCTAGCCAAAGTTCTTACTCTGCACCAGTGGTAATGGTACTCAAGAAAGATGTCTCATGGTGTATCTGTCCAGATTATAGATATCTCAACAAGATCACTATTAAAGATAAGTTTCCCATTCTTGTCATTGATGAATTGTTAGATGAACTACATGGAGCAATCTATTTCACAAATTTGGATCTTCGTTCAGGGTATCATCAGATTAGAATGAAGGAAGCAGATATCCCAAAAACAACATTCTGAACTCATGAAGTCCATTATGAATTTTTTTTCATGTATTTTGGCCTTACAAATGCACCTTCCACATTCAAAGGGTTGATGAATTCCATTCTCAAGCCCTTCCTTCAAAAATTTGTGTTAATATTTTTTGATGATATACTAATCTATAGCAAGTCTTGGGAGGATCATGTGTGACATGTTGACAAGGTGCTACAACTACTAAAGGAGCAACAACTATATGTCAAACCATCCAAATGTTTCTTTGGGGTGAAGGAGGTAGAACATTTGAGTCATATTGTATCTCATGAAGGTGTCAAGGTAGACCCTAACAATATTAAGGCTATGATGGACTAGCCGATTCCCAAAACATTGAAGAATATTAGAGGATTTTTGGGTTTGATAGGTTACTACCGCAAGTTTGTTCGAAAATATGGAAGAATAGTAGTACCTTTAACGACATTAACTAAGAAGGATGCCTTTTCATGGACTCCAATAGAAACTCAATCTTTTGAACACTTTAAAGAGGTGATGTGCAAAGCTCCTGTCTTGACCACACCAGACTTCACAAAAACCTTTATTATGGAATGTGATGCCTTGGGAAATGGCATTGGTGTTGTTATATTGCAATAAGGAAGGCCCCTTTCTTTTTAAAGTCGGACACTCAAGGAAAAGGACTTACACAAACCCATTTATGAGAAGGAAATGATGGAAATACTACATGCATTGAAGAAATGGCGCCCTTACCTAATAGGTAGGCACTTCAAGGTCAAAACAAATCATGGTAGTCTTAAATACTTCTTGGAACAAATACTATCTTCAGAACAACAACAAAAATGGGTGACCAAGATATTGGGTTATGATTTTGAAATCATTTATAAAAAAGGGAAGCAAAATGTTGTGGCATGTGCACTCTCAAGAAAGGATGAAGATGCTGAGTCATTTATATGTGCTATCTCGATCATCCAACCCAATTGGATAATAGAAGCAAGGGATGAATGGAAGAATGACGAAAATGTGTGCACTCTCATTCAAAGGTTGTAACAAGATTCCAGTGCATCAGATACATTTACATGGAAAAATGATTCACTACGGTACAAAGATCGCTTATATTTATGTAAGAACTCCCAACTCAAACAAAAGGTAATATTGGAATTGCACACCTCTCCGGTAGGAGGGCACTCAGGATTTTTGAAAACCTACCATAGGGTCAAGAAGGATTTTTCTTGGGATGGCCTTAAAACTGATGTTCAAAGGTTTGTGGTAGAATGTTTGGTTTTCCAACAAAATAAGGTGGAAACAATTAAGACCCCAGGTCTTTTACAACCATTAGCCATCCCAAGTCAGCATTGGGAGGAGGTTTCCATGGAATTCATCATAGGGTTACCGAAGTCTGAAGGAAAGAGTGTCATCATGGTGATTGTTGATAGACTGATCAAGTACACACACTTTTGTGCACTCTCTCATCCCTTCAAAGCCAGTACAGTTGCCACTGCATACATGGAGACAGTTCAAAAGCTACATGGAAGCCCAAAGATTATTGTAAGTGACAGAGATCCCATCTTCGATGGACATTTTTGGACAAAATTATTTTCTTGTTTGGGTACTTAATTGGCTCATAGATCATCCTATCATCCTCAATCTAATGGAAAAACCAAGATAGTGAACAAATGTCTGGAAGTATACCTTCATTTCTTTGTCTTAGGTAAACAAACACAATGGTTCAAATGGTTACCCTTGGCAGGATGGTGGTATAACACTTCCTTTCATACTGCAACAAAAATGACACCATTTATGGAACTCTATGGATACCACCCTCCTTCCATCACTTCTTATCTAAAAGAAAAATATAAGGTTCAAGCAGTGGAAGATTACATCGAGCATCAACAACAAGTTCTACAAATCTTAAAGGACAACCTGACCATGGAACATAATCGCATGAAACAATAAGTTGATAAACATCGTAGTGAAAGAAGTTTTGAAGTAGGGGATTGGGTGTTTTTAAGACTACAACCATACGAACAGATGTCCCTCAAGCAAGCCAAGAAGGATAATAAATTATCACCAAAGTACTA
>SNQJ01S0006233.1:89913-100171 GCA_010110895.2 Picea sitchensis
GAGTGTTGACGTAGAGTCGAGGGGGTTGTTTTCTTCTGCACACGCGCACACACTTTAACACAAAAAAAAATTCACCGGTTGACTGAGTAAATGTCCTTAGCTAGGAGGGGTGTTACAAAAAGGTTTATGATTTAATTGCGACATCAAGTATAGTAAGGGACATGCGTGGGGTGAGAAGAAATTATTCTACATAGATTATGAAGAGGAATAAGAACAAGAACCATATCAAGATGAGTAAGTAGAAGAAATTTATTTTGAAGAGTTGACTCCCACGATATCATGTAATGCATTGGCTGGAATTAGCAGTCCTCGAACCCTCAAGATCGAAGGATATATCAAAAAGAAAAAGGTAATAGTCCTAAATGATTCTGGTAGTACTAATAATTTCATTCACTATAAATTAGCCAAAGCTCTCAATTTCTTTGTATATCCAGTGGTAAAGTTTCATGTAATGATTGTAGATGGAGGAACTATCAATTCATCAGGAAAATGCAATAAGATCAATCTTACTATGGGCGAATATGTAATAAATAGTCAAATGTGTTAGAAAAAAGGATCACGGAGAAATAAAATAAACAAATGAGGAAATAAAACACATAAGATACAAAATACAATTGAGACACAGATATATGTGGTTCACCCAGTGTGGGCTATGTCCACCAGAGAAATTGCCAGGTCCTTCCTTTATTATTATCTAACAAATAAACGGGTACAACACACCCACTGTAACTTCCTCTTCTTTCTCTTACAGTCTCCCCACTCATAACACAATATTCGCAATGATACATAGCTGCAATACATTTCCTTCATAAAAGAGGGTTTCCTTCTAGGGAAAAAAACCCTAACATAACTTGTACTTTCATATCTGCGAACTTATAATGAACGGTCTAGATTTACTATGAAATTACAATATACATTTACAAGGAAAATTTTCCTTCAGGGGATTCGCCCTCGAACCCCTACCAAGGCCTCACTTGCTCCCAGACCTTGCAGGGGGCTTAACCCCCCCTACACTCCCTCGTGTGGATGAGTGTACATTCTTACGAGGTGTAAATTTATCATGGGGTATAAACATGACTGAAAACAAAGACCTTTGAATCCAGAAGATAATCATGCTCCACAACCAACACAATGATTTCTATACCCATGGGTGGTGCTGATGTCATACTAGGAATCCAATGGTTACAATCATTAGGAACAATGGCTTTTAATTTTCAAGAACTTTCCATGAAATTTTCATTGGAAGGAAAATAAATTGAGTTAATGGGTATCATAGGGAAACCTAGTAAGGTGATAATCTCTAATGGCATAACAAAATTATTGAAAAAGGGGCATCACGGTGTAGTTTCACAACTATGCTCACTAGATGTTCACACATAGAAGCCATCTATTCCCCTATATCTCCAAGGGATCATTGATAAGTATTCCAAAGTATTTGAAGATATTCCCAAAGGTATTCCACCCACTTGAAATAATGATCATGATATTCACCTAATTCCTGGGAGTGTTTCTCCTAACATCAGGCCTTACATATACCCTTATGCCTAGAAGAGTGAAATTGAGTGTACGGTTGAAGAAATGTTAGAGACTGGAATTATTATACCTAACCAAAGTTATTACTTTGCATCAGTTGTAATGTTACTCAAGAAATATGGATCATGGTGTATGTGTCCAGATTATAGAGAGATCAACAAGATCACTATTAAAGATAATTTTCCCATTCCCGTCATTAATGAATTGTTAGATGAACTACATGGAGCAATCTGTTTTATAAAGTTGGATATTCGTTCAAGGTATCATCAGATTAGAATGAAGGAAGAAAATATCCCAAAAACAACATTCTGAACTCATGAAGGCCACTATGATTTTTCAGTCATGCCTTTTGGCCTTACAAATGCACCTTCCACATTCCAAGGGTTGATGAATTCCATTTTCTAGCCCTTCCTTCAAAAAATTGTGTTAGTATTTTTTGATGATATACTAATATATAGAAACTATTGGGAGGATTATATGCAACATATTGACAAGGTGCTACAACTACTAAAGGAGCAACAACTATATTCCAAACCATCCAAATGTTTCTTTGGGGTGAAGGAGGTAGAGTGTTTGGGTCACATTGTATCTCATGAAGGTGTCAAGGTAGACCCTAACAAGATTAAGGCCATGATAAACTGGCTGATTCCCAAGTTTTTTCTTGAACTAGGCGATGTGCAAAGCTCCTGTCTTGACCACACCTGACTTCACAAAAACCTTTATTGTGGAATGTGATGCCTCAAGAAATGGCATTGGTGTTGTTCTAATGCAATAAGAAAGGCCCCTTGGTTTTGAAAGTCAGCCACTCAAGGGAAAAGACTTACACAAACCCATTTATGAGAAGGAAATGATGGAAATACTACATGCATTGAAGAAATGACACCCTTACCTAATAGGTAGGAACTTCAAGGTAAAAACAGATCATGATAGTCTTAAATTCTTCTTGGAACAAAGACTATCTTCAGAAGAACAACAAAAATGGGTGACCAAGATACTGGGCTATGATTTTGAAATCATCTATAAAAAAGGGAAGCAAAAGGTTGTGGCAGATGCACTTTCAAGAAAGAGTGAATATTTTGATGGCTTTCTCTATGCTATCTAGATCATCCAACCTGATTTGATAATAGAAGTGAGGGATGAATGGAAGAATGAAGAAAATGTGTGGACTCTCATTCAAAGGTTGCAACCGGATTACAATGCATCAGATACATTTACATGGAAAAATGATTTAATATGGTACAAAGAATGCTTATATTTATGTAAGAAATCCCAACTCAAACAAAAGGTACTATTGGAATTACACACCTCTCTGGTAGGAGGGAACTCGGGATTTTTGAAAACCTACCATAGGTTCAAGAAGGAATTTTTTTGGGATGGCCTTAAAGAATATGTTCAAAAGTTTGTGTTAGAATGTTTGGTTTCCCAACAAAATAAGGTGGAAAAAATTAAGACCCCAAGTATTTTACAACCATTAGCCATCCCAAGTCAGCACTGGGAGGAGGCTTCCATGGATTTCATCATAGGGTTACCGAAGTCTAAAGGAAAGACTGTCATCATGATGATTGTTGATAGACTGACCAAGTATGCACACTTTTATGCACTCTCTCATCACAGGGTTACCAAAGTCTGAAGGAAATAGTTTCATCATGGTGGTTGTTGATAGACTAACCAACTATGAACACTTTTGTGCACTCTCTCATCCCTTCAAAGCTAGTACAGTTGCCACCACATTCATGGAGACAATTCAAAATCTACATGAAATACCAAAGATTATTGTAAGTGACAGAGATCCCATCTTCAGTGGACATTTTTGGACATAATTATTTTCTTGTTTGGGCAATCAATTGTCTCATAGCTCATCCTATCATCCTTAATCTGATATAAAAATGAGATAGTGAACAAATTTCGAGAAGGATACCTTTGTTTCTTTGTCTCTAATAAAGAAACACAATGGTTCAAATGGTTACCCTTGGCAGAATTGTGGTATAACACTTCCTTTCACACTGCAACAAAATTGACACCATTTATGGAACTCTATGGATACCACCCTCCTTCCATCAGTTCTGATATAAAAGAGAAAGCTAAGGTTCAAGAAGTGGAAGATCACATCGAGCATCAACAACAAGTTCTCCAAATATTAAAGGACAAGCTAACCATGGCATGAAATTGCATGAAACAACAAGAAGATCAACATCATAGTGAATGATGTTTTGAATTAGGGGATTGGGTGTTTTTAAGACTACAACCATACAAACCTATCTCCTCAAGAAGCCAAGAATGATAATAAATTATCACCAAGGTATTATGGCCCTTATAAGGTGTTGCAAAAGATTGGTACTATGGCATACAAATTGGATTTTTCTGCATCTTCATGAGTACACCTAGTTTTCCATGTTTTATGCTTAAAGAAGGTTATAAGTGAGAAGATCCCATTTCAAACCACACTTATAGAACTTGACGAGGAAAGAAAAATCATATTGGAGCTTGAAGCTATCACTGACACAAGAATTCACCAGCTGAGGAATATATCCATTTCAGAGTATCTCATTAAGTGGAGGAAACTACCTGCTGAAGATTCCACTTGGGAAGATGAGTCTTTTATACAGAAGCATCCAAAATTACTGAAGCATTGCAGACAACACTTATCTAAACAAGAGGGGCATGTTAATCCCTAAATAGTGGCACATTATCCCTTAATTAAGGTATATTACATTAGTAATGTTATTTTATCTATGTCGGCTTAGGTCCATTAGCTGTAATTGTACCTCCTGGTCTCCTATATATACCATGGATAAATTTTCATTTGGAATCATCCTGTATTTTGAAATTTATGTGGTTTATAAGGAGGTTTCCTCCTCGAAGAGGCTTATTATCTAAAATTCTCTCTTTTTCAAGACGTTGAGTACTTGTTGTGAGGTTTTTCTATGCTATCTTTTTATTTGGTTCCTAACATATAACAACAGAATTCATGTACCACCTAATGATGAATTAAGAATTTTGATCTTGAGTGAATCACACCGAGCAGTGGACATGGGTCATCCGGGAGTCACTAAGTTGAAGGCAGACCTTAAGCCTTTATTCTTTTGGAAGGGAATGAAATCATACATAGTTAGTTATGTGGCACAATTTGTAGAATGTCAGGAGGTGAAATCTAAACATAGACATCCAACAGGATTACTACAACCACACGTCATTCCGGAATTGAAATGGGAGGTCATTTATATGGAATTTATAGTTGCATTTCCACTGACAACAAGGAGACATGACTTGATTTTCATGGTAGTTGACACTCTGACCAAGAGTGCACATTTTATTCATGTACCAAAGATGTATCAGGAACCAGACATAGCTAGAGTTTTTGTCAACGAGATTGTAAGGTTACATGATGTACCAAAAAGGACCATATCCGATTGAGGATTGGTGTTTACAGGACAATTTTGGACCAGTTTCTAAGATTCTTTGGGAACACAACTGAACTTTAGTACAACATATCACCTTGAGATAGACAGGAAGACAAAATGAACGAACCGAATTTTGGAAGATATGTTGTGTATGTATGTAATGGACCAATATAAACGATGGGAATAGTTCTTTCCACTAGTAGAATTTTTATACAACAACAACTATCAAAGTACCATTAAGATGACACAGTTTGAGTTTCTTTACGGGAGACCATGTCGGATGCCATTGAGTGGGGATCGACTTGAGGATAGGTCCTGGTAGGACAAGAAGTGATCCAAGAGATGGAAGAACAAATGAAATTGATAAGACAAAGGATTAAATAAGTGCAAGATCGGTAGAAGAGTTATGTTGATGAGCATCGTGTTGACCGAAGTTATGAAGTTGGTGACCGAGATTTCTTGTGGGTGAAACTGCACAAGAGTTTGATCAAGTTTGGAAAGGGTGATAAAATCTCTCCTAGGTTTGTGGGACCTTTCGAAGTTGTGGAAAAGAAAGGACACATGGCTTATTGACTAGCCTTTCCTGGTTCTTTGAGGTGTATGTAGGATTTTTTTCATGTATCTATTTTGAGACATTATGTTAGTGATTGTACACATGTGATTGATATGATTTCTTTGTAGGTATCAGATGAGGGTGCTCTCAAGGCGGAGCTAATACACATTCTGGACCATCACATTTGACAACTACGACGTCGAATAGTCGATCAGGTCAACGTCCAGTTGGATAATAATAGTCCACACTTGGCTACCTAGGAGGACACATATGATATGCGTCAACAACTTTCTTGTTTGATAGACTAGACATATAGATCTCGTCAGATATTTTTATTTATTTCATTTTATATACTTTACAACTTTGGGATGAATTTTAAAACAAGAGGGGGTGTATGTAACATCCCTCTCTACTGAGCACATGTTTCCAACTTATTATTTAAGGACACTTGCATGCAAGTGATCCTGTTATAGTACAATGTTATTTGTTTTGACTATGGATTTTCATGATGATGTTGATGGATTGTGATTTATTGTTACTTGATATATGTATTGACAAATTCTATTGACAATTTTACCTGAGTATGCAAGACACATGACAAATTATAGATGTTGATGGCATCAATGGACCTCCTTGGACTTTGGATTGTGTGAGGGAGTGGATTGTATTTGGTTTAAGTATTTCATTTCATGCATATGTGACATATGATTGATTATAGTATGATTTTGTATATGGATATTTGACAATGTTTTTTCAATGGATGAAGGTTGACGATGCTTTCTAATATGACTCACATAAGGATTAAAAGGGACATGCACATAAAACCAGACATTGAGGGAGAGGTGTGGAAGAGTCCCTGTCACATCCTACTAGCACTCATGTCGTGTCTTGAATTGTAGATTAACAATAAACTAGTTCAAAAGGTCCATAATGTCGTGAGGGAATACTGATACAGTCGCTCGCAAATATTTCTAAGGGGAACGCAATAAGGTAGAATCCTTATTCCTTAGAATCCCTTAGTCTCTCACAAGGTCGATCGAGTGGAGTGTTGACTTCAAGGATTATACAAACTACCAAAACTAGTCAAAAGACAAGTGGCACCCTTGGAGCACGGGAGTGCGTCTTGAAGGGCACATCATGTAAATAAAAAAAAAAAACTTGAGTCAATGAATTTAGGTGGCCTAGAAAAAAATAAAGTGAATTGACATTGTCAAATTTAAAATAATTAATTAATGAGTAATTTTGTTAATTATAAATCCCCATAAAAGTCTAATCATATTCTAAGACAAATCCTAAGTCTAAGTTTAGTTAGGGGAATAAAATAAAATGTTAAATAAAAAAAAGAGATTAGAGATAAATCAATCTAAAGAAAAAGTGAAATAAATATAAAGATTTGATATAATGCACATGTGCGTAAGAAAATATCATAACGGAATTTTAAAATAAGAAAGGAATAAAGAATGAGAGAATAGGTGTACACATAGAATGGTATCTATAGTGTAGTACCATATTTTTAATTAGAAGAAGACTCCCATTGTAACACTAACTTAGATTTATTAAGGAGACAGTCCTTAAATGAGAATATGGGGAATAAAGAGACAAATAATAGCGATTTAAGGAACACATTTGGGAAATGTGAGGGAAATTGAATTTTAATTAAAATAAATTAGGTAATTACTTGTACAACTTGGGGAGAGGGTGACAAGTATGAGGGTGAATAATCCTAATTTTTTTTAATTAAAAAGTTAATTAATTGTGCATGTGGGAATGTGTCAGTGAGGAAACCTATAAAGAAAATGGTCTATATGGGAAAAGGGGGAGAATCGTTATTGGTAACGTTATGCTTTCAAAATCATTTTATTGGTTTTACTTGTGAGAGTTGGGATACAAAGATTGATCTAGAGTGGTGGCTCTACCTTGCGAGAAAAACTTGGAGCTAGAGTATTTTTGGTTTGCGTTTGCTTGGCTCCTTTGCGGCTCAGGGGGATAAGGGGGAAGAAGGGTACCCCTAGCGTTGGTTGGGAGATACCAATGAAGTCTCAACAATTAGAAAGTGGGAGAAAGGAATGAGCTCCATTTGTTGAATACCATATTCTTATTTGTTCGTCGTCAGTTATGGTACTCTTATTCTGAGATTGAATTTGTATTAAGATTTAATCTGTATAATAGAGTTCTTGCAAATTCGCCGTAAACTGATTGTAATTTTAAACTTGAATTTAAAAGTCCTTGATATTTTTTTATTGAAATCTAGAAGATAAATTTCTAAAAATTGTTTTCATATTGATTTCTCAAAATGATTAATGGCTACGAGGATATATATATACAGAACGTTAATTTCTTAGTTGCTTCTAGTGATTGCATATCAAAGTTTTAATTAATTTATTATTTTCATAGATGTGATTTATGCAGAAATGTCTCGGGTTGCATGTTGAGAATATTGGGGATTATATATGGTTGTTCTTTGGAAAAATCCTGAAGAATGATTAACCCTGGTGATTTCTAATTCAGATTTCAATTTCTAAGAACAAAAATCTGTTTACGGTCAGATTTTTTATTTATGTTGTTGTTAAACCTATTTCCCAAATCGAAATTGTAGATTCGTTTTCACTGTGTAATGGTTAATTTTTTTCCTGGAATAAGAATTTCATGGAGAATCTATAACCACTACTAATTAAGATAACAAATACCATTTATATTTCCCTTGATTTCTTCGAGTCAATTTACAAACCTGATATCCTTATCACTACCAATTTTTGACAATGGAAATTGGGAATCTTTCGGAAATAAGAATTTCATGGAGAATCTATAACCACTGCTAATTAAGATAACAAATACCATTTATATTTCCCTTGATTTCTTCGAGTCAATTTACAAACCTGATATCCTTATCACTACCAATTTTTGACAATGGAAATTGGGAATCTTTCGATCACTACTTTTAAATATCAGATCCAAAATTTAGAGATATTTATTTTGGTATGCGTCAACCTTTTGCATTCAAATTTGAGAAATTTGTGTGGTCCTTGTAACATTTATTGATTGTATAGAACTCGGATTTAGTCATTTCGCTGCAAGTTTTTATGCATGTTGGGATTACTATATGGGTCTCTACTTATTTTGAAACCCCTAAATTTATTTTGTGCCCAACGTTGCCAGTGCTGGAACTGATGTCTGTGATTTTTCTATAGAGTTTTGCATTCTCGTCGTGCTAAACCTTTAAAATTGTTTTTGATACAGAAAATTTGTGGGTTAGTCTCCTTGATTTAATCCCAAAAAATTATTTTAATTCCTAGGTCTCTCTTAGTCATTGGATGCCTTCAACGATTTTATTTTTGTGCCTTGAACCTCTACCGTTATCAGATAGTAGTTTCTAAATTTTCTGAAACCTTTATTTTCTTCCCAACCTGTAGAAGATTTTGAATTTGTTCTTTAGTGATTGTTGTCAAGGATTGGAACTCTATAGTTGTGGATTTCCTTTGTTGTCTTTTATAAAACAATCCCAAAATTTAATTGGGTGATTACTGTTCCGTTTATTTTTATTTTATGAATTTTAATTTCGAAGTATTATAGTTCCTGGAAAGAATTTGGGGCTACAACAATAACTTGACCATCCTAAGTGCCTCTGTATTTATTTACTGTCATTTCCTTAAGGCTTACCCATTCTGAAATTGATTAGATACGTGTAAATTTTAAATTTGATTTCTTCATAAATTTAGTTCTGTTCTAGGGTCCAGATTAGGGGTTGAATCAAATGTTGAATTAGGATCTGTATGGAAATGTATCTCTTGAAATAACAACTTTATTTAACTTGTTTGTGTCTGGTTTTCCTATTTCTATTTAATTGTTTTTGTATTGATTTTCCATGTTTTAAAATAGTGGTAATATTCATAAAGTTAACACCTAGAAGGGTGAGTTTTGTAATTGTTTGATTGGCTTGACATATACATGTACACTCACCTCTTAGCCATCGCTTCCAATTCCTTATAGAACCTGCATCAAATTTATTTTCCCTTCCTCTAAAGCTATACAATTAATAAAAATAGTTTTTTGCGCACTTAAATCATGGCTGCGAATATCCCTAGTTATGTCCTAGGTACTTGCGAATATCCCTGGGTGGAAATACCACAAGGATCTGACTTTGTCAACAGGGAGAGACTCACAAGCCTCGGAACAGTTTTCTTCATGTATCTGTCGCAGGAAGATCAACTGGATCACAAAGGTTGTGTTTTAGACAGATGTGTTGCATGCTATTCCTAATAGCGTTTCAGAGTTGAAGCTACAGAACGAGCCCAGAGCTTAAGAAGTTCTTTCATATCCACATCAGTTGCATTTGGGTTTGGCAGTTCCCAGTTTTCCAAAGGTGATTCTTGAAACCCTAAAATCTCGGTGCTATTTTCATGGTCGATTAATCGCTTCAATCCAGGAAGAAGACTCAGTAATCGCGGGGTCAACTGGTCCTTTCTGAACTCAAAACCAAGCTCCATAAGCCCTTTTAGCTCTTGTAACTCTAGATCCACTCTAGTTTTGGGGCCTATTCTGTTCTCCTTCTGCGTCAGCTTCTTGCGACTCGAAACAGTCTCCAACTTTGGCAGAGCGTTTGGTTGAGGCATGTGGAGGCACATTTGTTGAGCTGAGGACTTGCCTTTCCTTCTCTCAATAAGCGAAAGAGGGCGCTGCCCTCTAATTGGAAGCGCTGAATTGCTCATGATAGGATTCGATAACTCGGATGAAACGAGAGTAGCGTCTCGATTGTTCCCATACCGAGCCGGAG
>SNQJ01S0006233.1:100221-118966 GCA_010110895.2 Picea sitchensis
TCAGAGTATCTCATTAAGTGGAGGAAACTACCTGCTGAAGATTCCACTTGGGAAGATGAGTCTTTTATACAAAAGCATCCAGAATTATTCAAGTGTTGTGGAAAACAATTGTTTGAAGGGGAGGGGCATGTTAAGCCCTAAATAGTGGCACATTACCCCTTAATTAGGGCATATTACATTAGTAATGTTATTTTATTATGTAGGCTTGGGTCCATTAGTTGTAATTGTACCTCCTAGTCTCCTATATATACCAAGGAGACCTTTTCATTTGGAATCATCTTGTATCTGGAAATATATGTTGTGTATAAGGAGGTTTCCCCCTTGAAGAGGCTTATTATCTGAAATTATATCTTTTTATAGGTGTTGAGTACTTATTCTAAGGTTTTTCTATGCTATCTTGGTATATGGTTCCTAACATGGTATGACCTTTGTTATCTTTCTCTTTGTTCCAATGGCTAGCTATATGATTTAACATGTTTTACTTGCTACAATTTATATTTCTCAACAGTTTGATGTGCAATATAACTCAAATTAGAACCACGGTCAATTAAAATGGAAACCAAAGGGTTGGAAATAATACCTTCGATCTTCAGCACTGAAGCTTGGTGGTCAACTTGTCTATTATCCAGGAATACATAAATTTCTGGCATGCTCCTAGCCACATCATCGACTATGGTATCTTCCTAGATGTTGTAGACCCTCCTTTTGTCTTGTTTTCTATGTGGGAAATCCATTAGAAATTGTTCTTCTCCACACCCCCAACATTTCAATGGTTCTCTCTTTATATTATCAATCTTTCTTGGGGTTGATCCAAAGAGCTTATTTCCACTCTAAGATGGAAATTTATGTTGATACACACTCTTAGTGAGGAGTCTCATCTTAGATATTTTTCCATGATTGTTAAATATTGAGGACTTAAACCCTTTTTTCTTAAATCCCAATTTACTTTTCTTCTTCCGACCCTTATGATGTTATACCATGTTATTGAATTGCTCATAACAACACCTTGCCTTCCGAATAATGTCTTCTAAAGTATTAGGTTCATCAAACTCAATTTTGTCCTCAGAAGGACTGAGGAATCCCACTAATGAATCGTTGTATCTTTACCTTTTCATCCATTATTTATGGAAAATACCTCATCAGCTCGAGAAATTTGTTGATATATTCATCTATGGTGAGTTATCCTAGTTTGAGTTCATAAAACTCTTTGGTCTTTTCATCATAGTATCTTTCAGATAATTAATTCTTCGTAAAGTATTTCTCAATTTGTTTCCATGACAAATCCTTCTCATAAATTCCTTTCACATTCATAAGATCCTCCCACCAAATGGAGGTCTTTCCATTCAAGTTGAAAATGGCTATTTGGGACTTTAAGTTTTCAAATTAGTCATAGACTCTGAAGTACTTCTTTAAGACAAGAAACCAAACTTCTACTTCTTCCCCCTTTTTAATTTCTCCATCAAAAGTAGGTGGTTTGGATTTATTAAACTCTTCAGGGTCATAGCTCTTAGAATTTTTCCTCCTCTTTCTTCTCCTCTGAGAGTGTGAACTAGTCTCACTTCTAGATAGTTCCATGGATTTGTCATTCCCCTCACTAGAGGATTCTTCATATGAATCATTGGCGTTAGTATGCCTCTTGTTTCCATGTTGGGCCTTCTTTGAGGTGCTTCTCCTCATGTTGTTATTTTCAGGCCCATGCTTTTGTATCTTATGTGGACTTTGAGTTTTCTTAGTATGATCATGTCTGTCCACATTAATGGTTGCTAGTCCATGTTGCAGTTGCCTTTGTATGTCTAATAGGCTTTGCAACAAAATTACATTTATTTCAGTTCATTTTTCTTGTTCTTTTATGAGCCTCTCATTGTTTACATAGGATTAAACTCTCTTACTACCATGTGGAATCCAAGTGACGTTTCATTGTTTGTGCCAACTGACGTGGCGACACCCTAGTCCTGACGTGGAACTAGCCTAGCCTGCCATTGTGGAAATTCAGTCCACACATGCCTATAACCATCATCGCTCATACCTTCTTCCAATGCACTCATCGCTTACCTCTGATGAATATGGTATTAGGGAATATTCCCTCTCGATACCATCCATTCAGAGTTTGAGTAGTTTTTGCAGTCTCACTACCCTGAACCCAAGGTATCAAGGAATATCCCCTTCCCCTCAATGGAAGGTCTCGAAGCATACAAGATCTCCCACCTACAGTTAGGATCTATTCAACGCCTAAGGTTTACTTGTCCTACTGGAACCCACTCAACTCATCAACCAATTAAATATTGACATGCATCATCATATCGATGCTCTTATTCAACATCAACTCACCCTTACCTCTCGAATTTCTAAGTGGGAACCACGATAATCAATGATTGAAATTGAGTTTCATTTATCACCTAGGTCACTACTGCCACAATGCACCTGTCTCTTGACGTGACATGTGGCTCACTATCCACTCGACACGTGGACCCATCACGACTCACCATAGGGTGTTTAGGCTTGCTCGGCTAGAAAATGGCATTTTCCCCTCTTCTACAATCAATTAAAATACTTATTTAATATTTCTTAAAATACCACTCTTTGGTATTAAATTACTTAAATCTCATTAGGGATAAGTATTCTCTACAAACCAATTACCCCCGTAAACACATTTTTACTTTACCTAATAATTCAGTTAAGTACCATTTTTGTAATGATTATATTCTAAGCTAATTAATTATATTATAACATAATTCATATTATATTCTAATATAATTAATTAAATTGTAATATACTTAGGCCTTTAATCCTTGATTTGTATTCATCCAAGAATCTGGATTATGACTTCACACCATTATCTTCACGTCATATATATATATAAGGTATTTCATATTATATATTATTGGAAAACCCCTCACGTGCATTATTATAAATTTTATAATTCTCAAGATAATTCAAGGGATCACATTTGAATCCTTTTGGGGTCACGCTCCAAGCCCTCAGATTTGTACTCCAAACCCTTTAGATTTTTTACTCCGAATACCCCAAGGTAAACTTCGAAAGTGGTCAGCACCTAAAAGGCTTGAAACTTACGTCCATTTATTATACATTAAATGTTATACCAACCCAGGCTAATATTTAATATAATATATCATTTTAGGTAATTAAACCTCCTTCAGGTGGAATATTAAACATTTATAATCTTATAACATTATAATACTATTAAATATTAAATCAACTCAGACTTGAAAAGTTTGTGTTCCTCTCAGGACTCTGATCACAATTCACAAGTGAGTAGGGTTTTAATATTTATATATATATATATATATATATATATATATAAACTTTATAACCCCCATACCATCTCTCTGATGGCTTCGTAATTCATTTAAACACTCCCTTCCATCCACTCTGAATGGTCAAATTACAGTAATATTTGGTCTTGAAACTTGTGCACACCTTGTTGATTAATTGGGTTGGTTGTCATTGATGTCAACCCTTGAAGAAAGTCCAGTAGTGAATTCTGGTAGCACAACGGTTTGGGTAATGGACCCAAGTTTGCTTGATGGATAATGATATGAGTTTTGATATATTTGCAAGTAAGACTATTCCAGATGGATATTACATGTCATGCCATTTCCGGTGGTATGTGGAATGTCACATAACTCCTCATGGTTAGAGAGTTATGGCCATGTGAAGTTGGAGAAAAGTTTGGGTAATGGACCCAAGTTTGTTTGATGGATAATGGTATGAGTTTTGATATATTTGTAGGTAAGAATATTCTGTATGGATAGTACATGTCATCCCATTTCCAATGGTATGTGGAACGTCACATAACTCCTCACGGTTAGAGAGTTATGGCCATGTGAAGTTGGAGAACCCTCATGAGTCATCTAGAAGCCCCTAAAGGTCAAAGTAGTCAAAGTGGTTTAAGAGATTTTAGAAGGTAAATAATAAAGTGAAGTGATGAGTTTACTACAAGTCAAAGTGAATAAAAAATAAATTATTTAAATAATAAATTTAATGGATAAATTACTAAGTTGGCAAGTGATTAGAAGTGGGTTAACCCTAAAATAAGGAAAGCGAGTTAAGATGGTTAAAAGGTAACCCCTTGAGGAAGCTACATGAAAATATACATAAGAGGAAAGGATATCTCATTTTAATTACACTTGAGAATATTGAATATCTACAGGTGACTGAGTTAACCAAAGTATATCTAAGCCGAATTTTAGAGGGAAGGTGAAGTAAAGAAGGTCAAAATTCAAGGGAGGATAAATTATTTTGATGATGCTTTCTAAGGTATATTATTTACAAGTCATCTCACCATTTTCACAATCACTTTTCTTCTAGAATGATTCAGATCGTGAAATGGGAGGCCATTGAGGAAACATATCCAAGTAGTCGTGATACAAATTTCAGCTTGTGGGTCGTTGTCTTTTTGGAGTTACACGTCGTGGAAAATAGGGTTTGTGGCTAGTCCCGAAACTAGTCTAAAACAAGTGTTTCGGGTAAAAACGTCACAATTTTTTCATAACATATCCAAATTCAGTAAGACCAAATGTATTTGTTAGAGTACAATCTGTAGTATTATGTGTACAATTTTCAGATCCATAAAACAAATATTTTGTGCGGGGCACACTCTACAAGTTCACTCTCTAGAATAAGACAAAATTCAACAAGGTATGCCATTTTTGCTATAAATCCTTTTCTAAGAGGTTCCAAGTAGTGAAGTCTTGAGGAATTGAATAAAATACACTGAAGAACATTGTGTACCATTTTTATATCTTTATTCATTATAGGTAGATAGTTATGATTATTTCAAGTTAGGGTTGTTGACTAATCCAAAATTAGTCATGTGAGACTAAAGTAAAGTTTGATGAAAATGCTAGTCTATTTTTGTTAAAGTTAAGGAAGGTTTGCAGGTATGTGATCTTATACACTAGGTTTGTTACAAATCTACAAATCATATTTGGATGGTGAAATTGATGAGGGTTATTGGTTGAGGTCAGGGATGATTTTAAGGATGGAAATTTATTTTAAAATGTAGAAACCTTGGTGAATCTTACTAATCCTTCATATGCCAAATATAAATGTTTGGCGATATTTTTGTAAAAAAATTCAAATTTCTAAGGATTTTATATAGATTTTATAAAATTTTGGCGATTTTTGAGGTAAAATAATTTTATCCTATAGAATTTGGGCAAATCATTTTTAAAATAGCGAATCTCGTTTTTGGAAAAACCATGGAAAATTAGCCCATGAGTGAAATTTAGCCCCTAAAATCATCCATGGTTGAGGTACATGTTGGGTACATGGTTTAGGGATGATTTTAAGGATGGAAATTTATTTTAAAATGTAGAAACCTTAGCGAATATTATTAATCCTTCATATGTCAACTATAAATGTTTGGCGATATTTTTTTAAAAATATTCAAATTTCTAAGTATTCTATATAGTTTTAATAAAGTTTTGGCTATTTTTAAGGTGAAATAAATTTATCCTATAGAATTTGGGCGAATCATTTTTAAAATAGCGAATCTCGTTTTTGGAAAAACTATGGAAAATTAGCCCATGAGCTAAATTTAGCCCCTAAAATCATCCCTGACATGGTTGAGACAAGTAGTTGATGAGTTTGCACATACATGAGGTGTATAGTTGATGATGTTGGTACATCTTGATGAGTCATAGTTGATGAGTAGTCGATACATGATTGGTACATACTTGGTACATGGTTGGAGGCACTTGTCAGTAGTATTGTTGACACATGGTTTATGGATGATGTAGCATACTTGTATTGGTATATTATTAGAAGAACATATTTATCTTGGTGATCATTATGAGTTGTTGTGTTATGATTGGTTGATGCACATCTTTGAGATTTGTCTTGGTGATTGATCTTGGTGAGTAGATCTTATTTGGTTGATAATATTAATGAGACAGGTTGTTGTGATAGGTTTTTTGGACAGATTGTTGTGACATGTTATTTGTGCAGGTTTGGTGCATGGTTTATGCACTTGTTCATGGTACAGGTTGGTGCATGGTTGATGCACTTTTTTTATGGTACAAGTTGATTACAGGTTGTTTGGTACACGTTGGTGCATGGTTGATGCATTTGTTTATGGTATAGGTTGATTACAGGTTGAGCTACAAGTCGGTGCATGGTTGATGTACTTTTTTATGGTACAGGTTGATTACAACTTGTTTGGTATAGGTTGGTGCATGGTTGATGCACTTGTTTATGGTACAGGTTGATGCATGGTTTAGGTTATTGGTATATGTTGTTTGGTGTAGGTTGATTGGTACATGTTTACAACAATATATCTCACAGTGATAGTGTGACAGTGGTTCCATCATTCTACTTCTACGACAGGGCGATTGGACGCGGCAAGGACATGTGGTTGTAGCCACCTTCCGGTTGTAGTCGGAGAACATAGGGGGTTGTAGCCTCCTTCTGGTTGTATCCAGAGAATTGGGGAGTTGGAGTTTCCCTTAGGTTGTAGCCTGAGAAACTAGGGGGTTCAAGTCTCCTTCCAGTTGTAGCTGGAAAACAAAGGAAGTTGGTGCTTCCAATGAATGTAATTCTTAAAGACATATAAGAAAAAACATTTTGTGGTTTTCTCCCTCTTTGGGTTTCCACGTAAAACACTGGTGTACTGTGTATGTGTATGATTGCTCATTTGTTCATTGTTTATTTACTCTACAACTATTGTATGATAATTCTACATTGATATAACACTTGAATTTTATGGTGAAAAAGGATTAAATTGCTCTATTACTGATTCACCCCCCCTCTCAGTAATCCAACACACCTCCCATTCTTTCAACAACCAATCACAAAAGGGCATATTTTAATGTTATTTAATATGGGTGGGGTCTTATAATTCCCAGCTTTTGGACTCTAAATACTCCCTCCTCACTCGTCACTCCGAAGGCTTCAGACATTATTCAACTACCCCTTTTCATTTACTCCGAGAGGGTTTTGGAATTCATGGCGAATTATTATAGTGTTATATTGTTCAAGACTCCATTGGTCTTTGCACTCCATACATTTACTCCGTTCTCATTATTTGGAAGACCAATCACAAGCTAGCAAGGTTAATCTTTATAATTTATTGTATGTTTAAAACTTCACTGGTCGTCGCCATTAATCGATTCTATGTGCTCCAATGGGATGGAAATTCTAATAATTAATAAACATATATTAATTTACATATCCATGCATCGAGAAAATAAGAGTATTTACACAACTCCATGTATTTGAACACTGACAAATAAAAATACCCTAAATATAGAATTCCTTTAAGAGCACTGAGCTACCTGTGCAAAGTATATGTTTTATGAAATAAGGAAAAACCTTAGCATAGTGAAAAATTTTGCACAGAGGGAAGGATTTAAATACCTCTATTACTCACGCACCAAATGTAAATTTTTGGTTGTAGTATGAATCTGAATTCTTATTATTCAAGTGCTACAACATTTAGACGATAATTTGGAAATTTACCATTAATTACAAGATTCAACTTTGTCCAAAAAAAATAGAAATTGCATATTTTCATTTATAAATTTAGGTTATTTATTTGTTAAATTTGTTTTCCATCATATTTACATGTCTTGGAAGTAAAAATCCTCCTTGGTAAAACTTTGTGTTTACCAAAATTTAACAAATTCCTATTTGCAAGCATTTCTTTACTAATTTTTTTAGGGATTAATCAGTATTCCCAATTATTTCCCTTTGGACATCCATTTTATTGTGTAAATTCAAGTAAAATTTGGTTTTCCTACCAAATTCAAAGGAGAATTTAATTATCCACAACATGTCAATTTCTAGGTTTCACTTTTATTTCAAATTTAGAAATTTAAAGTGCGTTCTCATTACTTTCCTAATGTTTGTTTGTAAAAATACTTTGCCTTTTCTCTAATGTGTGGCTTGGTCTCTTATTGTCAAACATGGGTTGATCTTCCTTCAAGTTCTAAGTCTGGTACATTTTTCAGACCAACAGAGAGGCCAAAGTCCTATGCCCATCCTTCAAGTTTCCAACATAAATTTGCACTGTCATAATTACCAAGTTGATTTGGGATGACTATGGTGGATTAACTTTACTAACATTTGAGAATTAATTCATACAGTCTAATAGAGATGATCAGTTAACATTATGTTCCAAATTTGATTTAGAATCCATTACTAACAATTTTCTTTTTCTAGACAGGGGCAAGCAGAAAACCAATGACAAAATATTGTTTCCAAAACTTTACTTCAGATTTCCCAGTCAGTCAGGCAATTAGAGTCACAAATTTCATCATTTAAACAAGATAATAGTTTCAGCAATCATCTAGCACTTGAAATCCATATTATAAAATAAACCAGTCAAGATAATACAAAACTCAGAAAACCACTTATATGAAACTTGAAATTAGTTGGCAACTGTTGAAGGGTGTTCCCTTTTCCACCCAACCATAGGCACAATTGCTCACGTATATTCCTCAACTGACCACCCCCTAGCTAGATCGTGATTCCATGATAGAGAGTTTCTTATTTAACCCAACAACAACAAGGGAAAAAGGTTGCTCTCCTTCTTCCACATGAACATGGCAATCCAGTTTTCTATCCACCAAGCAAGGGATCTTGTTGTGATTTCTCTCTCAATCACTCAAATCCTATATAGTAATGTTTAGCTTGATTAGAAAATACTATCCAACAATTCCTGCACCCATAAAAGTTTATTTTCTTAGTTCTCTTCAGAACTATAGAGCCTCACATGCTCTACCTCTTCAGAAATGTTCATCGGACCCATTCGTGTGCATTATTTTCCCTCTACCCACGATTTTCCTTTATTTTCTTACCTTCTACAACAAGATTTTGTGGGTCCATTCCCAATTCATGGGTCTGATCAAGAATTTTCTAGATGGGGTACTATGCCCATCTCCTCATTGACTCTTGAGGAATACTTCCCAACTACTAGCTTGACTAATAATTAAATTCTCTGGGACAAAGGATTGTTCTAGGTCTGAGCAATTTAAATCCAGCAGAGTATTGGCCTGGCAGGGGTCATCTCAACCATTAGTAGTTCCCCTCATCTTTCCCTCTCATGCATTATGATCTACACTGACAACACCTTCAACAGTTGTGCAACAATTTCCATTTTCTTTAGTAACATAAATATTTATAGTAGCTTATATAAAAAAAGTTCATCATTTCCAAAATCCACACATAACCAGTCTGTCCATAGTATTTTAGCAAAATACAATTATATTTAAAGGCTGGGGGAAAAAAGGGTATTACATCATGTTAAAGTTAAACATAATCCAAGGAAGACAATGAATATCGATATTATTCAACAATTTAATTCGAAGTACATTAAGAAGACCTATCCAATACACATCTTCCTTGACTGGAATCGGAGTTGTTGTCACGCCTACTTGCTGGAACTCATTTCATTTGTGGACAAAAAGTATTGTAACTGAATTTTGTGTATATATATATAAACAACCTCTTCAATAATTTTGGGCACGTCACATTCTATTTAATGGTAGGTTCAATTTGGAATTGAAATTCAAATGAATCATCAAGAGTCTACGGTCAAACCAACCTAAATATGGTGCACTACACCCCAATCATATGTGTCTTTTTAGTGTTGTTGCTTCCCACTTTTAAGTGTTGTTGCTTCCCACTTTTAAGCATTATTTCTTCCAAGGGTTTGGATTTACATCTAAATGAGAAGTTACATTATGTTCAATGTTCACTCTTTTTGTGCCTCTGTCTTGTGAAATGAAAAGAAGGCCAAGTACCATGTAAACAATCGTCTGATCATGAACAAAATCAATTTATAGCTGGAAGATTCGAAGTAAGGTTTGATTCTTGAAGAAAATAAGCAATATAATTGTTGTCCCATCTACTATTGTCCATCTCCAATGATTTGGAAATATGGGATTTCTACTATGAATAATCACACAGTATTGAAAGCAGTCTGTCATGGATCCCAATATCTTCTATGAAGAGCAGAGTGTTGTCATCATAATGCACACCAAGTTACACGTATAGTTCCCAATAGCTAAAACTATATAAGTTTCAAATTAGTTGTAGACAACCATCTACAAGAGAATGCCTAAACTCGTGTCAATAATTTGCAAAATTGTATGCATATGATGACTATGTATTAACTCATCATACATAGAGACCAGTTGTAATAGGGATAAGACTCTATTCTTTCTTGAGAACCTTCACAAATCCATATTTAGATAATATGTTTTTTCTTTCTTCTAAATGCATGCTAATACAGCCTGTGAAGCCAAAGATAAGTTAGAACCATTTTACAAGAAACCTGTAAATCCAAAGATAAGTTAGAATAGCATAAGTGAACTTGTTTTCTATACCTTTTTTATTTATTTAGCCGATATAGAGGACCACATTGTCCTCATTTACTTTAAACGTGTTATGCACTCGAAAGTCACATAGCATATAGAGAGTGCTTGTATTTGTTTGTAGGTATACTTCATATGGTAGTTGTGTTAGACTAGGAAGTACATCTTGCGATATAGGTAGTTGTGTTAGACTAGGAAGTACATCTTGCGACATGGTACATTGCATAGTGTTGGTGGTGGTGGTTCAAATGATACCATTTAGGATATTTGTGTATAAGGGAAATTATCGTTGCATCTCACACAATAAATTCTGCCATCATCTATTAATGCAGATGTAGCAATGAGAGAGTTAGAGATGGCACAATCAAATTTGAATAGGGTTGAGTATGCATTTGTTGTTGTTAATGCACCTTCAACCTATGTACATGAAATAGTAGTTAATATATTGTAAAATACAATATATGTATATAATTAATTTTGTATATGAAGTTTGTAGATGTAGATGTATATTTATACTCACAATAGTTGTTGAGCTAGTTAGTTTCTTGAGATGTTGCATTGTATCTATTTGCAGCTTTGTTATGAATGTTGATCGTGTTGTGAAGAAGACCTTTTCTCTTACATCTCTCTTCTTGGTTATGTTTTTAAATGGCATAAGAGGAAATTCCCCTTTTTGCAGTTGTTGTTCCATTGAAGAAGAAAAATGTGTATACGTGTCGAACAACTGGAGTTGTAACATAAAATAGTATAATATTTATGTAATCTGATTGGGGACAATTTAGCATGTGAAAGTTAAAAAAAAAAATGGATATGGAAAATGGTATTGTTTCTTTGTCGTCATCCAAGTCGCCATCCTTTGTATGCAAAATATATTGCAACCCCACTTTTCTAGAAAGTGTTATGGAAACACCAATTGTTCCAATTGGGAAATGTCTTTATTTTCTGCAAATTGTCTTATTGTTGTGTCTAGTATGAAATTGTATTATGTACAAGTTGTGAGCACTGTTTCTACAACACTTGATTCATCAAGTGATATAATATTATCACAATAACCATGATCGTAGATAGTTTTTGGCAATATTTTGAAGTTTGTAATGGATATTCCATTGCCAAGTAGAATCTTTTGCTTGTGTTTTTGAACAAGTTGTCCAGGGACAATCAATGTGATTGTCACCATTCCCTTATCATTTGTCATAGCACAAAAAATGTGATGTGTCATATTTTCTTTATCCAAATAGGTGTTGTATATGACCATTATGTCTCCGATGAATAATTTTCTCGACCGATGATTGTTCAAGTCTTCTATAGATACTATATTTGGAGATGTAGTTCTAGGCCTGTTGACAGTGTTTGAACAAAAAAAGTGATACATAGGACATTTCATATACATTTTTTTCATAGCTTCACAATTTAAATGAGTTCTATCAATTATAGCCTCATATACATACCTTTTAAGCTGTGCAGGTTGCATTATGCCATTTGATTCACTTGTACTTGTTTATATATCTTGTGAACTAAAAACAATGGTTGTATATGACATCATCATTTCTGATGTGGCATACATAAATAAGTAAGCATGCCTATTTTCCAAAAGTAATAGAAATATAATTTATGAATATTTATGTGTGTGCCTGTCATTGTTGTGATGTTTGTGATGATTGAATTCTCATGCATTCCTCACTTGTCCAACTTTTCATGACGTAAACATTTGTACATTGACTATGTGAAGAGCAAGCATGTACATTATATGTTGTATTGATTTCACATCTTTCACCTTTACATTTTTTGTAGGCATAGAAAACCTTGAAACATTGGCATAGATAGTAGACAAGAATAAGTAACTAATGTCACTAAAAAATGTACAAATAAGGATGCAAATTGTGTGGACTTCATAATCATTATGGACATACTTTTTGGAACCTTGTTGTTGAGTTTCTTCACCTATGTCATTTACGACTTATTCCTCTTGTTCAATTATTCTATTTGTTTCGATGTTCATAATGCATATGATACAATGTACATGAAAATAAACCATTATGTAGGAACAATATACAATATTAATACATAATAAACGAGATGGAAATTAATAGAGTAAGGATAGAGCTAGAAGCGCGTATCTTTTTATTTCTCATTCCATGTTTGTGTTTCTTTTTATTTCTTCTAAAAGTGTTGATGGGGTTGGTTTGATATAATATGCAATGAAAAAAGTATCTAGATATGCTAATAAATTTAATTTAGATGCAATGAAAATTTCTGATTTATTTTTTTAATTGATGAGTAGCTTATGTACTATACGAACCTTTCGTCATCTATGATACAGTTTTTTTGATCCAATGCAAAGAGAGGGGGTGTTTGTGTATATGTAAAATAGATATGCAAGTATTTTTTGACATATGGAAATATGCGATTTTGTAATATGTTTTGTATGTATTGCATAATTCACGCACAAGACAAATTGTATCATGGTCAATCCAATATGTGTCTAACAGAAAGAGTTTGGATTGTCCACTAAGCACATTTCACCATACATTATCAATAAACGTTTTTTGTACATGATTTATCTTGTTCAATAGGAGGTGGAGATTGTAATTGCACATATAGTTTTCTATTTGTTTTGTTTTTTCATTGCTTTGTAACATGTCAATATTGAAGTCTCCTAGAATGACAATGATTTTGTTCAAATGTAACTAGTGTAATGCTTTTTCAATGGTATTCATTATGTTGGTCAAATTTTCATGTGACACAACATATATATTCAGTATTGCAATTTGTGATTCATGAACTAACCTTTGCCAACACTACCTATACATTTTGTTCTTCGAAATGCATATGTTCCAAAATTGTTATATGTTTTTTTACAATTATCATTCCTCCATGTTTAACACAATTTGATATGCAATTGAAGTTTGCAAATTGTTCATCTTTCATGCATAGTGTCATGTATGTTTCTTGCAAACACGGAATATCATATTGCATTGTGTCATAGGCATTGAGTATGTCATTAATATGTGCATTTAAATTGTGTGTTTAGTGAGATAATTGAAATGGAGGATTCTAATTGTATGGATTGGTAATCATATTCTATATTCCACCTCTCACTACTATCAAGGCATTGCATCTCAATATCAACTTTTTGTTTGACCTTGAAATTATCATTAGTGAGAGCATTTAGGAAATATAAGAATTATATGTTTCTTACACGGGATAGAGCTATGTATACTAATCCATGTATTTGTATCCCAATAGGGTCAAATGCAACATTGTTGAGTGTTAAACCTTGTGACCTATGTATCATACGTGCACATGCAAGTTGAATTGGAAATTGTTTTCGGATTTTCAAATGACATGTCTTTGTTTTCATTGATATCGATTTTGTTATTCATGGTATAGGTTTCCAATCTTGGGGAATGTATAAACTATATATATAAGATAACTTGCTAGCTTGTCGATGGCCAATGTGTGGATCATGGAAATTAATCCACAGAACATTGACCTTATATGTTTTGGTATATGCTTTGATTATTCCATTCACACCATTGACTAGGCCATCTTGTGAATCATAATTGCATGCATATATTTCAACTAGAACGATCAATTTTAGGATGAGTTGCGAAGGAAAAGTAGTTGTATGTTGATGGTATGGCACATTGCCATGGTTCTATTCTTCATGGTCAATTGCATTGATAAAGATTTCATTGCCATGTATGAGAGATAGCATGTACTTGTTATGCATTGCAACATATTTGTTTTTGTAAAATAGGTAAGGAAATGTTGGATCATTTGGTGCAACTCGCATGCAACTTGTATTGATATATGCCAAGTCATTGCTTGTCTAGTAGTTTGTGTGCATTTTGTCCAGAATTGCAATAAACCTTTCATTTGTATAGTGCATTGTAGTATGCAATTCAAAGCATTTTATATTTTCTTTCCAGAAGTCACGTGTTATTGTTTTCATGTTCAATGTAGGTTGTTCGAAAATTAGAGAATCCTATATGGGTTGTGCTTGGTAAAGATCACCACAAAATATCATATCAATGTTTCCAAAGTATTTGGTTTGCACATGTTTTATATTCCTTAGTCAGTTGTCGGTGGAGTATAAGAATCAAATTCCAATCAAGAAAGCTTCATCTATGAATACAAGTTGTAGTTCTTCATAAAAATTCGATCATGTGACTAACATTTCTTTGATAAGTGGAAGAAAATGAGACTTATTAAAAGGCATCGACAATGTAGAGTGGATTGTTGTTCCACTTGCATTATATGCAACTTTACCTATTTATGTTAGCATCCATCCCTTCAGCTTCTGGGGGTCACTCATATTGCATGCATCATAGCTTCATTAAGCATTTGGAATATTGTTTTTGTTGTAAATATATTTCATGTTCCTACACGCCTTGTAAGGAACAAGTGCACACACATGCATATATCATTACATTTCTTCAATGCAATGTACTTAACAATTTCATGTTGTTCTCTATTTAGCAGCCTTCTAATTCCATAATATTCTTTGTTTTCGAGGAAAAATGAATGGTTTGTGACTTGAAAAACCCAAGATTGATACCTTTTTTCATATTGGATTCTCAAGGACATTGCAAGTCTACTTGCAAATCATATTCTCCACAATGAATTCTAGTTGTTTGGTATTCTATTATTGTATCAACAATATTAGTAGAGCTATCTAGTTGCTCAATTGCACTCTCCAAATCAACCCATGTTGGGTTGATGTTATATGTAAATTTAACCTCATTGGTTTGTATTGTTTTCTCATAGAAACTATATGCATATTTTCATGTAGTCAAGTTATGTTTTAATGTGTTTTCACTCTGTTTGAATGGAACATATGGAAATAGTTTATCTTTACAAAAATTTTAATAGTCAATGTATTTGTTGTATTTGATAAAGAGTATTACATTTGGTTTTTTTCTTTTTGATATGTGTGTACCATTTTTCTTGTAATTTGATATAAGTTTTGCAAGGCAGATATGCTTAATAGCTTGTGGACGCTCAATGTAGTAATCAATAACATAGTGGCACATCACGTCTTCTAAATTATCAAGTTCTTGTTTGAATAGAAATGGTGGCTTAATAATAAATGTTGGCATAAGGGCAGACCCAGGGTTTAACGCTTCAACAACGCATCAACAAAACCCTAACTACCGACCCTTTCGGCAACACCTACAAAACAGAGGAAGTCTCACCTAAGGTAGAGGCAGGGGTGGTTGCAGGACTCAAGTGTCTACAACCTAGCTGGGACACAGATCTGTGATTACAATACTTAACAGAGCACTTAGCAGTTAACATTCATCGGTATTTACCCTTATTCACATCGCAGGTTGAAACCCTAGTTACAAAGCAACATAGTATTCAACCAGATCTAATACATCCAAGCACTTAGCATATAGAAATAGATAGGATCTAGCATTCATTCACATTACTAAGAACTAAGCTACTATATCAGACGCATCTAGCATATATCATTGCACTAAGCATAAATCACATCAATAACATAACAACTATAATGTACAAATCGATCACAACACAGGATATACATGGTTCACCCCTGTGTGGGGCTACGTCCACCAACTCTTCTCTTCTTTATTGTCTTATTTCATTCTTCTACAAGCACAACGACACAAGAACCCACTCCGCATAAGACAAGAGATTTGTGCGCACCTCGCCAGATCCTCCTTCCCCGAGCTAGGTTCAAGCACAAAGCTTTCTTACAATCTTCACACAAGCTTCTTACAATCACTTGCACTTAGCTCTGCAAGTTCTTAACACACAGTATGCACAAAGCCTCTAGCTTCACACTAAGCCGATTCCACTAGGTCTCTTCTACTTACATCGCCTAGATTTCTATTTATACATTACAAAAGGGCCTAAACATGGGTAAACCCATGGGCCGACATCCCATACCTATTACACAAACCCTAAACCCAAAAATGCCCTAAGAAGGGGTTGATATCCCGTGATCTCAACTTTTCCTTGCGCTCCGCCTTCGACCAGCCTGTCGAAGTCCAAAAAATGGTCAAACGTGACCAAGGTTTTCCAAAACTTGGTCAAGGGACAACAGTAAAGATTGGTAATGTATTTCAGCCATCAGATGCTCTTCTGACGTCACACATTAGGGGGCATCTGTTATAACCCTAAATTGCACCACACATGCTTACCTGGCATCAGGCCAACTCATATCCCTTCTTTGCCAAAACACTGTTGAACAACTCTTTGAAAATCCTCTTGAATAAAGGCCCACGCGCCCTAACTCATTACTGCACGCATGTACACGCTAACTAACCCAAAACAGCCCACGTGGACCGATAAAAGCATGAAAAAAGGAAAGTTTCTAATGGAACAAAAAGATATGGGTGAGTTAACTGAAACTCCTGGCCATGCATGGATGAGGGTTCGTCCAAATACCTAGCTCCTTCTAGCCTATAAAAGAAGGGGTAGGGGTACCATTTGGAGGAGGAAGAATATAGCAAAGAAACTCTGCCCATTTATGTATTCCCATTGTCCCAACCCTTTAGCCTTTCCTTATGCCAAAGGAGATTCAAAGAAAAGAAGTTGAAGGACAGAAGAAGAGGAGCCCAGGATTAGGTTCAAGGAGTGGTGGTCGATCTCATCTTTTGTAAGTTGACTCATTTTAAGTAATAAAGAGAATGCTTTTTCCATTCCAATTCATGAACTGTTTATAGTTTGATCAATATATGTTTTGATTTCTAACCCGTTAGTATATAAGTAGTATGTATGCATAGTTGTTGTTGGTCTTGAATGTAGGTCAGCTTTGAAAGGAGTATTGCGAACAAGTAATCAAGCTCAACGGAGGATCGACATCAAATGCCAGGAACAAGGTAGGTTGATCTTTCCATGCATTTACTAAGAAAAGGGGATTTAAATCTAGGGATGAAGGTAGAAAGTAATTTCCATTCAGTCATATCTGCATGCAAAGTCTGAACTCTATTTGCTAGTTCGTAGGGTGTTTTTCCCAAACAATAGAATTGGTGACTGTACTGGGGAAAACTCTTTAGGGTTCCTAGAATTTTATTTAGTTTTTGGGTAGTTTAAAGACTAGTTTTTCTTGATTGTCTTTTCTTTTAGTTTCTGTAAAGTCTGAGCTAGCAGGGAGTTTGGTTTTCCATATCAGCTTTCCCTTAGTTTTGCTTGACTGTGTTTTTCGAGACCCACAAAGGTACACACGGCCTGCACAAGGCCTGCACGAGTGTACCCACGCCCTATCCTCTTATAGCCCGCGTGTGAACGCTAGCTATAGAGGTAGCAGTAGCGTGTAGGAGTTCAGAGAACCTTAGAGGCAGTCCTCCTCTTCCCTGTCAGAATCACACATTCTCAGGGGGTTTTATGGAATTCTGTCTAAGTCTTGTTTGCTAATAGTCCTGTCTCAGATTGTTTTTGCCTTATTATTTTTTCCTTGCATTATTTGTTTTTCTGTTAGAAAGAGTATTCAAGCCTTCAAGGGATCATGGTTATCAATATCAGTGGTCTCTTCCTGGTTTGTTCTGTCTGCTTTCATTTTTTCTTAGAGTTTAGATATACACGCGGCCTGTACAAGGTCAGCCCACATGTACATGCCCTCTGTCTTTGTTCAGCGTGCGTTCGCACGCATGATGTTTGACTAACAGTCACGTTCTTGTACATGATACTTTTTGTTAAGGGTAAGGCAGTCATCCTTTCCCTTGATAAGAATTATTCCTCTCAGGTGTTTGAATCTCTGTTTGAACAGTCAGTAGCTTAGGATTAATTTTACCCTTAGCTTGCTTTTCCTCATTTAAAACGTTGTCAGAAAATAAAAAAAATTACGGTTTTTAGACAAGTGTGAGAGTCATTGTTTTTACAATTGCTATTGTGTGATTTTTAAATCTGATTCTTTGTGATCTGTGATTTAGGCCAGAATTTTTTTTCTTGGTCTTTTGCTTGTCGATATTTTCCCTTTCTTGCTTTATTAGCATTTAAATAAATAAAAAAAAATCTCTTTTCATTTTCTTCTTTGGTTGAAGAGTGTGTTTTTGCATCATTAGCTAGGGAAAAGTCTTTTATTTCATAATTTTTTACAGTTCACTTAGATTATAAGTAGCTCGTAGTCGAGTGAAATTCCTTTGAGTTTGTTGTCCAAAATCTTAGAAAAAATTAAAAATATTTCTTTAGAAAAGTTGTTGAAATTTTGCATTTAGTAAAAGTTTTGTTTCCAGCTTTTTCATTCATTTTTTGCTTTCGTCTTTTACACATGATCAGTTTCACCCTAATACGCCTTGACATAAGATAAATCCATAAAAGTAACGCTAAATTTAAAAGCTACTAGACTTTTATGTTTGTAGGGTTCACAAACTAGTTCAGGACTAGGGCCTTGGATTAGGTTGGAGAGGAAACTCTTCAAGGCCATTTAAAATCAAACA
>SNQJ01S0006233.1:124686-155178 GCA_010110895.2 Picea sitchensis
TGGCCAGTCTCAACTTTTGTAAGTTGACTCATTTTAAGTAATAAAGAGAATACTTTTCCCGTCCCAATTCATGAACTGTTTATAGTTTGATCAGTATATGTTTTGATTTCTAACCCGTTAGTATATAAGTAGTATGCATGCATAGTTGTTGCTTGTCTTGAATGCAGGTCAGCTTTGGAAGGAGTATTGCAAACAAGTAATCAAGCTCAATGGAGGATCGACATCAAATTCCAAGAAGGAGGTAGGTTGATCTTTCTATGCATTTACTAAGAAAAGGGGATTTAAATCTAGGGATGAAGGTAGAAATTAATTTCCATTCGGTCATATCTGCATGCAAAGTCTGAACTCTATTTGCTAGTCCATAGGGTGTTTTTCCCCAACAACACCAACACTCACCTGTGACTCGTCCTGAGTCATTCTGATCTGGGTAAATCTACCTCAAATGCCTCGAGCTGCTTCAACCTGCTGCTTCGCCAGAGCCTCCTGCTTGAAGAAATATTGAATAACCTTCTTTGTCATAGGTCATTCTAAGCATTGTTCCACTGTGGTGACCACTTGTTCCATTTCTACACCTCGTCCTTCAATTTCCTCAAAACATATGCAAGTTGCATCCTGCACTGGATGGAGTCCCTGAGTCACTTCCATGACCCTACTCTGTATTGCATGGACTTGTTGTTGAGTTGTGTGCTTTTCTTGGGATCGTTTCATCCTCTCTACCACTGGTAGTGGCTTCAACTGTGCTTGCACTGTTGTTTCTTGCTGCTTGGCTTCTTGAAGTTGTGACTCTAATTTCCTTAGTTCAGGGTCCTCTGCAAGGCGCTCGTAAGTGTGTGCACTTCGACTATTGAGATGTTTACATTCTAAGGCCAATGCCTTGATTCTATGGAATGAACTTCGGGCAGTTTCTTCTCTCTGGTCTCACACTTCCTGTGGAGTGCTTGGCACTACTTGTAACTCCTGTTCTGTTATCCTCTGTTGGAGTTGCTGAATGGATTTGACAAGCTTCCCTACTTGTCTTTGCACTAGGTCTTCTTTCATCTATTCTAAGCCCGTCACAGAGCGAAGTGCTCTAGTGACTAGTTATTTAACTCTAATCTACTCTATGAGTAGTTGTTCCTTATCCTTCTAGATCTACGCTCTATCCTCTACAAACTTGGATTGGATGTTATCTTTTTCCTTTTGCGCAACCCGACGTTGTTCTCTAGCTTCCTCTTTTGCTTTCTTTAAGGCCTTTGTGGCCTGCTCTTTTTCTTCCTAAACAGGACGAATGTGAGCTTCATCACATCTGTTATTCGACGTAGCTGGGTAGGTTCATCTCCCAACTCTGTTCCTTTTGATGACAGGGGTGCAGTAGACACCGCGTAGATGGAGTGGAGCGCTTGTTGTACCCCTTTCAGCTATGCTTCAATTCTTTCATACATGGTCTCTTGTTTGGCTTCATTGCGTTGTAAGATGTCTTCTGAGGTATCTGAGACAACGATGATGATGAAATCTATGTCATCCATCATTAGCACAGTCTTCATCTGTGGTTTAGTAGCTTTGGACTTCTTCCATGATGTAGGTTTCATGGGGGAAACCTTTCTTTTCTTGGATGTCTCTGCTTCATCAATAGGGTCCCTAGGCAATGTTACTTCACCTTGTTTCTGCGTGTCTTCTTCTCCTTTTTCCTCTTCCTTGTCTACTTCGTCATCACCTCCCCCTCTAGGTGAGTCCAAAGCAATCCCTTTTGATGCACTGTTCAGGTCCTGTACCTCTTCCTTCTTCTTCCTTCTGCTACTGTTGGGTGCATCATACTCTTTGCGAGTAACTATCAGACTTCCGATGAGGTCGGGGTCAGACAATTCTGCCTGGTTGACTGGTATAAGGAACTCTGCAGGCCATTCCTTAGTGATTTATTCCATGTCCTCCTCTGTGAGTTTATAGTAACTCTGCAACTCTTCTTTGTGTTCATCTCCACGCGCAGTGATATAAATAAAATGCCTATCTACGTGGAACTTCACAAATGGTCTGAACTTGTGCAGGGTGTTCGGCGTCATCCAAGGGAAAGACTCAATATCCCTCTTCAATTACAGGTAGTAGGTGTGGAACACCGCGTTTGACTGCCATTGTTTCTCCATATCGCTCGAATACTAGAGCATGGTGAAATTCATAGCTAAGGGTTTTGATGGCTCAATCTCAGGGAAGGTCGCACCTTCCAGAATTTCCCAAGCAATGAAAGTGATGAGGATCAACAATCAACTGAAGTGGAACTCATAGCCTTGATCTTGAGCTTTGCGATAGTATTTCTCTAACTGGTTGAAGAGGTAGCTCGCCCAGTTCATTTGTATCCCTTCCACGCATTTTCCCGCAAGGTCAACAACAAACCCTGTGACCTGCATGGGTATGTTCTTTCTTACTAGCTTACCAATGATCAACTGGCAGGCTAGGTGCACCGCACCATTCTGAATAGAAGCTACCTTGTAGCCTCACTTCCCCTTTTCCACATCACCATAGGTATCTTTACTTTTCCGCGCCAGGGAGCGATCTGCAACCTTCCCTAGATAAAATTCTTGTGGATCTGGTCCTTGCATGCTTAGTCCATTGATCTGATGGATCAATGCTGGATCTATGGTGATCAATCTTTCCAGCCACAAATAACCACCATGGAATCAATACAACAAGATTTTAACGCATGCGTTAACCTCCTGATGCCTTCCAAAGTGTGGTATCTTCATCATGTTCAGGATAGTGGACCTTGCGATGTCCATAGTCCATGGATGGGGGATGTTCTTCGATTTCTTCCCCTTGGTCCTCGTTAAATACTTGTGTGGGGCAAGCATTCCATGGTCCTTGCGATCTCCCAAGTTTAAGTCACTGATCTTCAATGTCATGATTTGTCCTAACTGCAGTCCAACTGTGCATATCGGGAGGTACACAATGATCAAGGTGTAGTCGAAGTCCCTTGGGACAATATCACAACTCATCGTGCCAGCCAGAGGTGGGATATAATTGGGTAGGATATATGGGATGAGCTTCATATTCTCCAAGTCATCATGATGCTTTGTTCATTTCTCTGTCACATCTCGGGATGATCCAAATACACAAGCAATCGACGGGGATGCTTGCACTCCTCTTGTCGGTGAGGCTTGGACTCATGTAGACATGACCTTCTCAACCATGATGTCTATGAGGATCTCTTCGATGGATTTCTCTACTTTGTTGAAGTCACCCGACATGCATGCTCAAAATCAGGTAGCTCAAGTCAGTGATCAAATACTCGATGTAACAGAATGGGTGGTGAGCTCTCAATAGGCACTGCACGAAAGCAACTAGTTCTCTGTGGGCTTGAATAATCACAATTGGCAAAAGTGTTCTCAATGCAACACGTGATGGAATAAATAGACAATGTCGTAATAGACTCCTCCAATGGGCAGGCACACCTTAATCAATGCAATTCCATCTGTTATGGTGTGATCCCAATGGTCTAATGGTGATCTTTCTGGCCATAATTGCGGTTTGAGTCGTTCTAGAGCGTCGGGCTAACGGTCGGGATGCTTCCAACGGTCATATTTCTTTACCATGGAGAAGTGCCAATATTCGTTGTTTTGATATCCCAACAAAGTTCCATTTCTACAAACCTTCCTTCTGTGAAGTCCTCCCTGGAACTTCCTGTAATTTTTCTAACTTTGATTTCTTCTTGCAGAGCTTTCTAGCTTTCTTTCTTGTAATCTAAGTCACTAATTTCCTCTTTCCATTATTGTTCTTGTCTCCTCTTGGTATAGTAACTTCATGTTGTGGATGGTCTTTCATAAGGTTCGAGGTTAATACTTCTTCTCTTTCTAGGGCAGGTTCTCTACTCTCTTGTACAAACAAGTATTTCAAGTCTTCCTATGTTCTTTCAACTTCGACGTCCAGATCTCTGGTCCTTAGTAGCTTTGACTGGTCCTCTTTTTCATCCAGTAAGTGCACTATTATCCTAGCCATGAAATCTCTTAGTTCTTTCTTTTTTTGTTCTATATCCTCCTTTTCTTGTTTCCTTTGTATATGATCTTTCTCAATCCAGGTTTTTCCTAGCAAAATAGAAAAATGGGTGCTATTCTCAACAAATTTAACGATCTCAAATTCTTCCTCTGTCGAAGTTCCATGAGCACTCTTATTTGTTTGGGTAAGTCTTCCACATAGGGTTATCAACTTTCCTCTAAATAATCCTATTCCTCCTAATGAAGGAACCATAGCAGGCTTTCCCAAAATTTCCCAAGTTCTTTATGTCATGATATTCACCTGTGTTTCCTCATCCAGAACACAGTCTATGTCGAAGTCTCCTATTCTTGTTTCTATGCATTTATTCTCTTTTAAGATCTTTGATAAGTTTATATCTCTGTGATCGTTTAGTGTTTCTTTCATCTGTAATAATACAGTCTCTGATTCTTTCTGGGGTTCTATCATATCCTTAGTTTCTTGGCCTATCTCATAGTTTTCTTGTCTCATATTCATCTTTTCAACTTTAGCAATCATTCTAGGGCAATCCAAAACTTCATGGTCCATAGATTTACATCGAATACAACTAGGGCCTCTACCAGGGCATTCCTTAGCAAGTTGTCCTGGTCTTCTGCAACTATAACAAAGAGTTAATCCTCTCTTTCTTTTAAATGACCTCCAACCTTTCATGTACTGTGCATTTGGATCACAGTAAGTAACCTACAAAAAATTCTTTCTAGGATCCTGCATCCATTTGTTATTCCAAACATTCTTTCTATGCATAGGAATAACATGTCTTTCACTATTCTTATCAGATCTATTCATATCCAATCTTCTTTCTTCTAACTGTGCCCTAGTTTTCAAACTAGGACAAAATCTATTAGACATACCTAGATCCATTCTTTCAAAACACAAATTTTCACTTATCTTACCTTTCTCAGAGCACAAAGATTTAAGATATTACCTCTTTTCTTTAGATCTGATTCCTTTCTTAGCACAGAGCTTCGCATTCAAGTAGAATACTGCACACTAAAGTAGCAGATCTATGAACAAAGCTTTATTTTCTTCATTTCCCAACAATCACAGTTTCAAGTCCTGGCAATAGAACCATTTGTTGGCACAGGGGCAGACCCAGGGTGTAACGCTTCAACAACGCACCAACAAAACCCTAACTACCGACCCTTTCGGCAACACCTACGAAACAAATGAAGTCTCACCTGAGGTAGAGGCAGGGGTGGTTGCAGGACTCAAGTGTCTACAACCTAGCTGGGACACAGATATGTGATTACAATACTTAACAGAGCACTTAGCAGTTAACATTCATCGGTATTTACCCTTATTCACATCGCAGGTTGAAACCTTAGTTACAGAGAAACGCAGTATTCAACCAGATCTAATACATCCAAGCACTTAGCATATAGAAATAGATAATATCTAGCATTCATTCATATTACTAAGCACTAAGATACTATATGAGACACATCTAGCATATATCACTGCACTAAGCATAAATCACATCAATAACATAACAACTATAATGCACAAAGAAACCACAACACATGATATACGTGGTTCACCCCAGTGTGGGGCTATGTCCACCAACTCTTCTCTTCTTTATTGTCTTCTTTCAATCTTCTACAAGCACAGAGACACAAGAACCCACTTCGCATAAGACAAGAGATTTGTGCGCACCTCGCCAGATCCTCCTTCCCCGAGCTAGGTTCAAGCACAAAGCCTTCTTACAATATGCACACAAGCTTCTTACAATCACTTGCACTTAGCTCTGCAAGTTCTTAACACACAGTATGCACAAAGCCTCTAGCTTCACACTAAGCCGATTCCACTAGGTCTCTTCTACTTACATCGCCTAGTTTTCTATTTATACATTACAAAAGGGACTAAACATGGGTAAACCCATGGGCCGACATCCCATATCCGTTACATAAACCCTAAACCCAAAACTTCCCTAAGAAGGGGGCGATATCCCGCGATCTCTGCTTCGCCTTGCACTCCACCTTCGACCAGCCTGTCGAAGTCCCAAAAATGGTCAAACGTGACCAAGGTTCTCCAAAACTTGGTCAAGGGCCAATAATAAATGTGAGTTCATTTGGCGGAGATGTGTTTATGAAGATACACTCTCTTGCACTACAATTCAATGGCAAAGAAACTACAATATGAACTGCTTGTTGAGCTGAAATTTGTTGAAGATTAAGTAACGTATTTCCTATTTTATGTATCATTTGCATAGCATCAATCTCACTTATTTCATGTTCCTTTTATATTCTCCTATTTGAATTTATCATATATTTTTCAACTTTGGTAATATACGAGATACAATATGATGTTGCATTGTATCCATTGAGTATGTATTGGGAATCTATATTCTCATTCCATATATTTGGCATGTCCTTTGCAAAACTATTTTTCTAAATATGTGAAGATTTTCATTTTAGGAATATTATCGGTTTCTTTGTTGTACATTGTTTCACTTGGATGTACTCATATTCTATTAGCTTCAGTTCCATTAAGAAGTCTTCGAATCTCATTAAGTCATCATAATTTGTTTTCTCTAGAAATATGAACATGGAATTTGATTTTTCAATGAGAGACTTGTCTACTAAAATAATTGGTTCAATGACCTTTGTCATTTTCATTGGTGGCATGGGGAAATTGTATCTGCAATGTGAATTCTTTTGTTTTTTACAACACCTTGTATGGTAATGCTTATGCACTTTAGCAAGTTCTGGATCCAAATGATTTGTGTCACAAGTTATGTATTTGTCCAAAAACTTCTCAATTTTTGAGTTATTATCCTTTCCATATATTGAAGTGTCTTCTATCCACAATAGTCCATGTTCATGCTTGCTTCCCCTATTTTGGAACTCTATTAAAAAGTAATAGTTTGATATTTTTCTGAAGAATGTGTCGTCATGACATATCAATTGATTTAAAGCATTGATTCTATGTCTATAGTAACGAGTACATGTGACTGGGTATTTATTATGAGGCAATCAATGTCATGGTATTCCAATGTTTTAGTTTGCTTTCTCTTTTTCCTATTCCTATACAGTTCGGTGAGGGTAGTCACCAATGGATTCCATCGGTTCTCTACACATGTAAATGTGACGAAAAAATTTGGAGGCCCCAATTGTCAGATCATTGAAAATATGTTTTTCTTGATTTGTTGCAAGTAGTCAGGGGAGATGTAAATGTTCTTGAAATCTATCTATCCAATATCAAATTTCAATATTTTCTCTAAGTTTGCTTTGTACTTAACATATCTTGCTAATATATTTCTTCCTCTTAGTTGTCCTTTTATTATTCATATCCATATGCAAGAAAGCACTTTATCAATTATTGTTCGCATTGTTTTGAAAAATAGATTTATCGTGCGATATGAGAAATCGNCTTTGTACTTAACATATCTTGCTAATATATTTCTTCCTCTTAGTTGTCCTTTTATTATTCATATCCATATGCAAGAAAGCACTTTATCAATTATTGTTCGCATTGTTTTGAAAAATAGATTTATCGTGCGATATGAGAAATCGTTGCTTTCTTGTAGCAATTCCCATTGTACTATTTTTTGGTAGCTAAATATTTTTGCAATGTCATCATCACACAAATATCCACATAATAGTGTTGGGAAGTTCATTTCTTCTGCGTCTTTATCCTTGAATATCCCAAGTGAACGTTGTCCTTCAATAGGTGCAACTTCGATGATCTTGTCCTGCAAATCATGGATGCATTGTGACTCTGTGAATCCATGTATTAACATTTCAGTAGGTATTTCACTATCTAATCCATTATCTCTATCACTTTCACTAGTAGTGTTTTCATTTTGCACAGAGTTGTTATTGTCTTGTTCAAGAACATGATTCCAGTCCTCATTTATACAGATGTTTTCAACCTTATATAGAGTTCTGGAACATAACTCTTTTAATTCTCTCATGACAATGTTTACATGTACTTTAACTGTTTGGTATGCATTATTGTATTGCAATCACATTTGTAATGCAATAGTGATTGTCATTGTTTCGTTCATGAAATTGGTAATGCTTTTTGAACAATATCCATATGTACAAACTCATTGATAATCAATCATGTCAAGCCCATTTGGGATCATTTATAACCCCATGGTCTAATTTGTGAAAATGCAATTCTCAGTTATACAAGTCTCTCTACAAGTTCTGAAAGTGTACTTACAATTGGTAACAATGTGTTACATCTTATTTTCTCAAGTGTTGCAAATTGTGGAAGTTTTCCATTTTGAAGTTCTCTTTTGCATGCAACGCATATTTTTCTAATAAATATTGTTGGATCATTTAATGTCGAGCTCATGTATTATTTTTCCAAGTCTTGGGTGAAAAATTTAATGTTCTTTGCAAAATGCAATTCTTCACAAATTGCACATGTGTTCCTAGGGGTGTATTCAACTTGTTTCATATAAATTTTCTTTGCATCTTTCTTGTTTACATGGGCATTCTTAGTGGTTGCTTTCATTATTGGTATTATGTGGTATTGTTTTAATCGATTATATGTTATTTTTGGTCTCTTATATGGTCCATGGCCAATAAGAAATAGGTAATCCCATTTGTTTCTTTCACATATGTGCCTTTTCAATTTGTGGTAAGTGAGCTTACGCTTGTTACCCGAATTGTGTTCGCTTGATCACAAGCCATGTCGAGGCTAGAATCATTATTTTTCAACACCATTGTTTTCTTGCAATGTACATGATGTAGATGTTGATATATTTTGTGACTAGAAATATGTTCCTTGTGTTCACTAGGAAATGTGTCATTGCATTTGTTTTTTGCACGCATGAATTTTTTCAAGTTGTGATAAGAGAGCTTAGGCTTTTTACTCGGGCTTCTTGCTACTTGATAAGCGAGGTCAAATTCATCACCATTATTTTTCAATATCATATTTTTATTACAATGTACATGACGGGTATGATGGTGTTCATCTAGTACATGTCTAGGAAGCATCATGCCATCATTTTTACTTTCTACATTTGGAATTTTTGCAACCATGTGACAATTGATCGTATGCCTCCTATTTAGACTTATTACGGGCTTGTCAAAATGCACAATTCATTTGTGACTACACTTTCCTCACATCAACGGTTCATAGTGGATGTATAATGTATATTATTCAAATGATATCACATCAAATGTTTTATCACAATTCGAATCAATGGAATAGAAGTTACAATGTTATTTGTAAGACATGACCATAATTGGATATTTACTTTGAATGTGATTGATATCCATTGCAAACAAAATGTCCCACCCTCTATCTTCCCCTTTTCATATGGCATTGCCATATTATGAGATACCATTTCCAATCCCCAACCATTGTCGTATTTTGTATGAGAACGGTAGTCAAGTGTTGTTGCAAGCAGTGAAATACTTTCTAATCTCAAAACATTGAACAATATAAAGTCTCAAAATACTTTACATCAAACTTTGTTGCTACCAAATAGCAAATTCCACTAAAAGGACTATCCTCGCAATTAGATGTACTAGTTGTTGATTTGTTTAATCCATGAGAATGCATATCATGCATAGTACATTTCAAATGGTATTGAAGGTCTTTGCACATGAGGGACACGTAAATGTTGGATCCTCCAAAATTGTATATGGATAATTTTTTCTAAAGTAATGGTTCGTAATGACCATTAAGAGGATTAGCATCATGGAGCATAATGCAATAAGGATCTCTATTTGCATTTCTGTTGAATAGAAAATATATTTTTTCCCTTGTTAGTGAACAAATTCCAATTGATATATTTAGCCACTTGGCTAGTTGTAATGACCCCAATCGTTACAACAACAAGCGAAGAAGATTTTTTATTTTTTTTAGGAAGGAAACGATGAAAAAAAGTTGAACCACACAACCTGACGATGAACAAAAGCATGCAGATCGGGAAACAAACAACTACGACTCCATGCACTAGCACAAGAGAAACTAGGCGAAACATGCGTAAATCAACAGATAGAAACAACTACCCGCCCGACATAACATGACAACGCCTACAATCTAAATGACATTATCCACAATCCCGACACAATGGTCTCGATGACCAGTCACTAGAACCCCTATGGTATGCAAAACCCAACACAATAAGGTGTTACAACCCAAGCGCCAACAACGAACTTACAACGATCATCACACTCACAATGGGAAGCATAGACTCCAGCCAAGTTATCATTCACCTCTATCCAATAGGGCATGCCATGATCCCCTCATCAGGGATCATGCCGTCCCCAAGTGATAGGCGTGACAATAAACATGGAACAACGTAACCTATCCAAACCAAAAGCCATGAAAAAATTCAACGCACTAGGAGACCAAATTAACTATCAACACAAGACAACTAATCCCATGCACCCAACCAACTAGTCAACAAGACGGAAGGGAAACTGACGACTAAAAAATTCATACAACACTTTAAATTCCTTGCACAACCATTTCTATTGCAACATACAATATTCAGTTCACCTTAAAGTAATTATTATCAACAATAGGCTCCTTGTAACTACTTTCCAATGCCAATATCAGATAAATGTTTTCCTAAGGAGGAATTTGTTGTCCTTTATCCTGAACCAAAATAAAATTGTCGTCTATTAATTATGCCTTTGTCTAGTTACTTATTTTCTAACTGTAAACATTATCGATAATGTCTTTTATATAATAAAATGATGAAACGTTGCACATTTGGTAAATTTAAATTTAAATGGTTGAAATTCAGAACTGAATACCTCAATCCGTGTATTAGTTATTACCATGTCATTAAATATTAATTAATAGTTATTATAAGTATGTATTACTTTGCTACCGAATAAATATTTATAACCCATCAATCCTTTCCTCTTTAATTAAAAACAATTATATTAAAAGATTACCCATAAAATGTTCATGGTTTTACTTTTACTTTTAAGGTTCTTGATTCTCCGTAAATTTTGATCCAGGTTATTTTTCTTCACAAGTCATGTTGTTCAATCATGATATATATAGGTTGTTACTACTTGTTCAAACACCAATGAGTATTATAATCATCCAAGTTTAAAGGAACTATTAGTAATGATGTCGTTGTCCCATAACCACATTACTGTCCAATACTATGACGTTATGTATCACACGCTATCTAACTGTACATTACTATTGATGGAAATAAATTAAACGTTGTCTAAGCTCGTTGTGGTATACAATAAATTTCACTGAGATATACAAGGTGAGCAACCTATCAATGTGCAAGATATATCGTTGTTTAATCATTACGATGAAATCACAACCACAGTCAATTACGAAACCTTCGTTATATAAAGATTTATAATTTTGTAGTTGTACAGTAATAGAAAATCACTATTTCTATTAAGGCTATCTGGCATTTTTGTTGTCCCTTAGATATGATACAGCTTCATAGGTAAATGTTGTCCACGCATCACGCAAAGGTAGTTGCTATATAGGTACTTGTTGTCTAGTTCAAAGCTTTTTATCAATATATAAATAGCAGAATTGATATACGACACTGTTGTAGAAAAACAATCAATCGCAGTCACACCTTGCATGTTAAATCGTTGGCAATACATAGCGATAATGCAACTACAATATCGTTTTCACTCAATTAATATGAATCGTTGTCATACCAGAATATAATTTCATTGTCATACCAAAAATGAGATCTTTGTCAAACCATGAATATGAAATCGGCATTAAGCAATGTCTAAAAATCGTTGTCCTAAACCGACTGTTAAACTCACATACGTAGATAATTCTGAATTCGCTATCATAGATTACACATTAAAATGCAGTCATGATAATTGCAGGCTATAAAATAAAAACGCTACCATTACACATTAATATCTACATCTCCATCTATGATATTAAAACGCGACCGTTACACACAAAAAAACGAAGAGGGTACTAGCTGTTCACTGTGAGGAATAAATAAAATATGCAGAGGTAATGCCAGAAATTCACAGAGATAATATCATCGAAAACATGGTTGGAGGTAAAAACGCAAAGATCAAATTCGTGGTTGAGTAATGAGCAGGTGGAGCAGTCAATAAATGTGTAACATAGATGTGGAAAGAACGCTATCAAAATCACTGTGATATAACTCAAATAAAAAATTCGTGGTGAAATAAAATGTCGATATATAAGGTCAATATCATAGTGATATAAAAACGCAATGAAGAAAAAAAAATGCAGAAATATAAAAACTGTGCGTGAAGCCAAAATCGTGGATCAGAATTTGTGCAATGTGTCAATAAAGTCGTGGAGAAGAAATTGTGCCTACTGCCAAATCAATCGAGGATTGAGAATTGTGTAGAGGGCGTTTACAGTCTACAACTAACTGGGTTTATCATCGCTTCCAAGCATTTCATTATTGTGCATTATCAATCAAAATCACTGAGTTTTAAAAATGAAATTTGCTAAATCCTCACCTTTAAAAAAAATTCACTGAGTTTAACATCAAGTTCACTGTCAATAAAAGGTAAGGAAAAATTTGTCATGAAGATTCAACTCGGTCATAAGATATAAAAGAAAATATTTTCCAATGAAAGGTAAATTAGCTGTCAAAAAGTATAAACCAAGGGTAAGGTCACAGGGTAAAATTTTCCATTAAAAAGTAATAATTGCAAAGGAAAATTGCAGTGGAATGTATTGAAACACAGTCCATACATAAAAGGAAACGTGGTCATAAAAATTGCAGAGAACGAAGACGAACAATACAGAGAGGTTCCCATTTGCAAGAAGGCACAAGACAATCACTCAACCAAGAACAAACGACGCAGAGCTAAGAAGGGGTAGACAGCTGGGAAAAACTATCATTCGCTCATCATCCACACACAGACAAGTAGGGAATTAGTATATATATGTCTTTTAACACCAAAGTGACGACCGTCGATCCGACTCCTGGCCAACTGCTCGGGCATGGACTGATGATCTAGGGATGAGGATGAAAGATAAAGCACAATCTCTTCATAATAATAATTAAAATAGACAAAACAGTCATAGCATTCAGGGATCGGTTGCCAAAGGATTCAATTCATTGCAGCGAGCGTAAAGCTATGATGAAATTAAGTTCTTGATTAAAAATTCTAAGTAAAACACTTTAATTACACAATTAAAAGTACATAAATGAAAGTGAAAGAACCATATTTATCTACCATTCAAATAAACGCAGGCGTACCATAGCCCAAGGTGACATCTCTGAGTCGTTGTCCCACGCGCGTTCCATCCATCTCCCGCTTTTCAACCGACATGACTTCATCGGTACCTCCCATCCAACGCTAGGGGTAATCTTCTTCCCCCTGAGCCCCCCGAGCCACAAAGGGGCCACGTACTCTAAACCAATAAACAACTAGCAACCAACTCACCTCGCAAGGTCGCGCTACCACTCGTTACCCAAGCTGGGTATCCCAACTCCCACAAGATAAGTCAATCAAGTCAAAAATTTTGCAACATAATGTTACGCATGAAGAAGAGATCCATACTCCTCCCCCTCCATCCTTTATATAGAGTTTCTAAGTGATTTCTTTCCCAAATTCCCATTTAATTTGTTTTTCATTAATTTAATTCAAAAAAAACCTCCCACGTACACATGTCACCCATCCCCTTAGTTGCACCAGAAATTAATTTCATTAATTATTTAATTACTCCTATTTCCCTCACCCACCTAAAATCGCTCCTAGGTGTCCCCATATTCCCTTACACATTTTAATGACTTACGCCCTTACTAATTTCCTAGTTGAGTTCAATTTAGAAAGTTCTTAAAGGCAAGATTCCTTACTAAGTTAGTCATTCTGCTTTTTCCTTATGTTTCCCTTTTTGTTTATGTTTCCCCTTTTTCCCTTAGTTTCCTAATTCTTTTAAGTTTCCCCCTTTATCCTTTTTATCTAAACTCAAATAGCAAGTGTAGAAAAATTACCTTTTACCCCTTTTTCTTTTTAATTATTAAATTTCAATTAGCATATGTAACAAAACAATCATTTCCCTTCTTCTTTTTTTAAATTTAATTCCCCAAAGTAATTTCATTTTAATAAATTAATTGAATTTCTTACCCCCTTCTCATCACATGTTTAATGATTATTATTATTATTATTATTTTACGACAAGTGTCACTTAGACCTAGATTTTATTTTCCTAGGCTGGGCGACATTTTTGTTAGGGAGATTGTTTTTAAATCTTTCTTATCACATCATCGTTCTAAGGTCGTCTGGGTTTATTCACTTATTAGTTAACAACATGATGCGCCCTTCAGGACGCACTAGGTGTTCCAAGGGTTCCACTCGCCTCATTACGTTTCTCTTGCGCGACGTGCCCTTCAGGATGCACTACGTGCTCCAAGGGTGTCACTTGCTTCTTTCCAATTTTCTTGTGCGACGTTCCCTTTAGGATGCACTATGTGCTCCATGGGTGCCAATTGCGTATTTCCATTTTTCTTGCACGACGTGCCCTTCAGGATGCACTACGTGCTCCAAGGATGCCACTCGCCTCTTGACTAACTTGGTAAACATCAAAAACCCCGGGAGTCAATACTCCGTCAGGTGATCTTGTGGGAGACTAAGGGCCTCTAAGGAATAAGGCCCCTGCCTTATTGCGCGCCACTTAGAATCATCGTGAACAACTGTCACAGTCTACCCTCACGACATTGTGGGTCTTCTCGAACTAGGTAATCATTAACCTACAGTTCGATCCATGGCGAGAGTGCTAGTAGGTTGTGGCAGAGTTGCTATCCACACCTCTCCCTCAACATATCTAGTTGTCATGCATGACCCTGCTACTCCACATGTGAGTCTGGTCGGAAATTTATCATCAACCTGCATCATCAACGAATCTTGTCAGAAATAAAATCAATCATCATAACATCTAATCAGATGTGCATATGTCATATCAACAATAATCAAACCCCAATAGTCCACTTCCTGACTCGATTTGGAGTCCAAGGGGTTTCATTGATGCCTCTGCATCCTGAAGGTCCAAAGTCTTGCACACTCAGGAGAACCTAGTCAATAGCACATGTCTATGTAAATACACAAAATAACATATAATCACATCCATAATGCCTCATAGTCATAATCAAACGACCAAGATTATAATAATCTGGATCACTTGCAAGCAAGTGTCCTCAAAGAATAAGTTTTCTCAGTGCACGTAAGAGAGGGATGTTACATACACCCCCCTCTTGGTCTAAACTTCATCCCAAAGTTTCACAGTATATAAGTGTCGAAATAATGTGTATCACAGTATCATTAGTCTATCTATCAAACAAAAATGGAAATTGTTGGCTCATATCATATGTGTCCTCCCAGGTCGTCGAGTGCAGACTATAATTGTCCCACTTGAACTTGTCCTGATCTATTGTTCAACACCATAGCTGTCAAATGTGGTGATCCAGGATGCATATTGACTCAGTCATGAGTGCCCCCTCGTATGATACCTGTAAGGAAATCATGTCAATAACATGTGTAGGATCACTAATATAATGTCTCAAAACAGCTACATGAAAAACATCGTGCATACGCCTCAAAGAATCAGGCAAGGCTAGTCGATAGGCCACGGGCCCCTTCCTCTCCACAGTATTGAAAGGTCCCATGAACCTAGGAGAGATTTTATCTCCCTTTCCAAACTTGATCGAACTCTTATGCGGTTTTACCCGCAAGAAGACTCGATCGCCAAATTCGTAACTACGGTTGACACGACGTGCATCGACATAACTCTTCTGTCTATATTGCACTTCTTTGATCCTTTGTCTTATTGTTTTCATTTGATCTTCTATTTCTTGGATCGCTTCTGGTCCCACCAGGACCCTATCATAAAGTTTATCCCAATTCAAAGACGTCTAACATGGTCGCCCATAAAGAAACTCGAAAGGCGCCATCTTAGTGGTGCTTTGGTAACTGTTTTTATATGTGAATTCTACCAATGGAGAGAATTCTTCCCAACGCTTTTGTTGGTCCATCACATACATGTGCAACATGTCTTCCAAGATTTGGTCTATCTCAGGGTGATACGCAGTACTAAATTTAAGTTGGGTTCCCAAGGCCTCTTGGAAACTAGTCCAAAATCATCCTGTAAACACCGATCCTCGATCGGATATAATCATCTTAGGCACACCATGTGGCCTCACAATATCCCTGATGAAAACTCTAGCTATGTCAGGTGCATGATACGTCATACGCATAGGAATAAAATGAGAACTCTTCGTCATAGTGTCGACTAACACAAAAATCAAGTCATTCCTTCTTGTCTTCAGTGGCAAACAAACAATGAAATCCATCGAAATGACCTCCCATTCTGATTCTGGAATAATGTGTGGTTGTAGTAATCTCGTTGGATGTTTATGCTCAACCTTTACCTGCTAGCATTCTACACATCTGGCCACATAGTTGACTATGTATGTCTTCATTCCTTTCCATAAGAATAAGGGTTTAAGGTCCACCCTCATCTTCGTGACTCCTGGGTGAGCCATGTACACTGCTCTATGAACCTCATTTAGGATCAAACTCCTCAACTCGTCGTTTGTTGGTATGTAAATCCAATTTTTAAACCTCAATAATCCATCGTCGTCAAACGTAAATCCTTCAAATCTTGGTACCATCATTGAATTTTGTCCGATAAGGTCCTTGACCTCTTTGTACCAGTCATTGTCACGTTGTAAAGTTATAATCTTTTCACGTAGATTAGTCTGAAGAGGCAACACCAAAAATATGCGAGGTCTCCGACTCAATGCATCCGCCACTCAGTTCAATGTTCCTTTTATGTAAGTAATCTTGAAATCGTACTCGCTAAGCAATTTCGACCAACATCGTTGTCGCACATTCAGGTCGCTTTGCATAAAGATGTGTTGTAGTCCACAATGGTCCATTTTTAGTTCAAATTTTTGTCCAATAAGGTAGTGTCTCCAAACTCTCAAGGCATAAACAATGGCTAACAACTCCAAATCATGCATCGTGTAGTTCTCCTCATGCCTTCTCAATTTCCTCGAGATGTAAGTGATCACTCGATCGTCTTGCATCAAGACTATGGTAAGCCTTCCTTGGATACGTCAGTGCATACCAAGAAATCCACGTCCATGTCAGGGACTTCTAGTATCGGTGTTGTTGTCAACATCTCCTTGAGCCTATGAAATTCCTCCATGCATTTCTCTGTCCAAACAAACTTCTTGTTCTTCTTCTATAATTCCGTGATTGGATTTGCTATCTTTGAAAATCCCTCAATGAACCGTCGATAGTATCCTACTAAACCCATGAAACTACACACTTCCGAGACATTCGTCAGCGTAGGCCATTCCATAATAGCCTTGACCTTTGTTGGATCTACAATGATACCTTCATCGGAGATGACATGCCCTAAGTAGTGAATCTTCTATTGATAAAACAAGCATTTAGACAATTTCCCATACAATTTGTTCTCAAGCAGACACTGTAATACCAAGCGCAAGTGCTCGTTATGCTCCTCCATCGTCTGAGAGTAAATCAAAATATCGTCAATGAATACTTGGATGAACTTGTCAAAGTACTTGTGGAACACCTCGTTCATCAAACCCATAAATACCCCTAGGGTGTTCGTCAGTCCAAATTGTAAAACAATAAACTCATAATGTTTGAACCTCATCTTAAAGGCGGTCTTAGGGATGTCTTCCTCCTTGATATGTAACTGGGGATACCCTGATCTCAAGTTGATCTTTGAAAACACCGTCACACCCTTCATCTGATCAAACAAATCATCAATCCTCAGCAACAGATACTGATTCTTGATCGTTTCCTTGTTCAATTGACGGTAGTCAATGCAGAGTCTCCATGACTTATCCTTCTTTCATATGAGAATAAAAGGCGCACCCCACGGTGACACACTTGGACATATAAGTCCCAGGTCTAGCAAATTCTTCAGTTGCATTCTCAACTCCTGTAACTCCGGGGTTGACATCCGATAAGGCATTTTTTTTATCGGTTCAGTCCCCAGTTTTAGGTATATGGTAAACTCCAATTCCCTCTCTAGTGGAATCTTGGGTAACTCCTCCAGGAATACGTCCGCAAACTCTCTCACCACCAAAAGGCATTCTAGACCTTCCACTACTCCCTTTTTGTTTAATGCAAGGATTGCATAAATCTTACACCCCTTGCGCATGCTCTTCCGTAACTGCAAGGAAGAGATGAACCTAAGGGAAACTCCCTAGTTCTGACCTACAATTGTGTGTCTTTGTCCCTCATCATTGACCAAGTTCAATTGTTTCACCTTACAGTTGAGTATCGCCTCATGCGATTCCAACTAATCCATACTGATCACAACTTCATAAGATCCTAAGATCATAACGTAAAGGTTGGCCCTCATGACAAACTCTCCCAGGTTAAGGGTACAACCCATAACCTTTCCTCCAACCTTCTGTTTGGCTCCTGAATCCATCTCTACAAAGCTAAACTCATCCTGTTCGACTGCCTTTACCTTAATCCTTTTTAGCGTTGCACCAGAAATGAAACTCTCGGTAGCACCGGGATCTATAAAAATACTAAGGGTCTGGTCAGCGATGGTACCTGACGTCTTGAGAATAGTCGACTGGTGCTCTGCCTTGCAGTTATTCACCGTTGCATGAATCCAATGGACCTTGCCCAAATCTCCCACAATAGTGGGTCCGACTAGTCCATATGCTCTATTCCCCTCCATTGGGCAGTCGTGCTGGTAGTGTGGCTCACCACAAGTCCAACACCCCTTCTTCAGTCCAGTACTCCTGGTACCCGAAGTAGAAGTTGACGGCCCATCGGCCTAGAATCTTGGTTTGTTCTGCTGATTAGGCCTAAAATGTTGTTGTTGAGGTCGATGTTGTTATTGATGTTGTGGTCTCTGTTAAGGAGTATGTTGTTGAGGCGCTAATTGCCGAGGTGTAGTGAAAGTTGATCCTCTTTGGAAACCACGATACCCTGGCATCTGTCTAGCTGGTGTCTGATGTTGTTGTTCACTAGATGACACCTGCCCTACTGGTCTCGTTGGAGTCCTGCTCTGACCCCCACTAATAAGCTCCTCCTCTACTATGAGTGCCTTCTAGATGACATCATGCAAGGCCCGAGGCATCAAAATCCTAACCTTTGCACGTATGTTGACATTAAGGCCAAACAAGAACCTGTTGATCTTAATTTTCTCAGTATTAAGGTGTAGAACATACCGAAGAAATTCCATAAAATGGGCCTCATACTCAGGCACTGTACGACCGCCCTGTCTCAAGGTGTTGAACTCGTTGAGCCGATGCTCAATGAATTCCTCTGATAGGTACCCATTGGCCCTTGACCAAGTTTTGGGAGATCGTTGGTCAAAGTTTGACCTATTTTGGGACTTCGACAGCCTGTCGAAGGAGGAGAACAAGACAAAGCAGAGATCACAGGATATTGACCCATTTTTGGGATTTGGGATTATGTATCGGGTATGGGGATGTCGGGCCATGGGTTTACCCATGTTTAGGCCTATTTTGTAAAGTATAAATAGATGTCTAGGAAATGTAAGGAAATATATAGAGGCATATATAGACATATCTGTGTGATATTGAACAAAGTGTTAAGTATGGATTGTAGATGCTTTATGCATACTGTGTGAGACTTGCAAAGTTGAGTGCAAGTGACTTTAGAAGTCTTAGTGTTGTATCCTAGCTCAGGGAAGGAGGATCTGGCGAGGTGCGCACAGATCTCCTATCCTATGCGGAGTAGGGTTTTAAGCTATGTTCCTGTAAGAAACTTGACTGAAGATAATAAAGAATAAGAGTTGGTGGGCGTAGCCCCAGGGTGAGGGTGAACCACATACATTCTATGTTGCTATTCTTTGTGTGATGTGTTTATGTGGTTATGTCTTTACTTACTGAGTTCTTTGATATAGATGGATAGATCTATTTATGCTTTATGCTAACGATTTATATGGATGTCAGATATGACCTATGTGAACTTGCTTGGTGCTTAAATATGCTGGATCTAATCTATATCTTTATGCTAAGTGCTTAGATACGTTAGATCTGAACGAATGTTGTGATGCTATGTTTTATTTGCGTAGTAGATACTAAGTTGAATGTTGATGAACTATAGTTGTTAAGTGCTCTGTTAAGTATTATAATCATAGATTTGTGTCCTAGCTAAGGTTGTAGACACCTGAGTCCTGCAACCACCCATGCCTCTACCTCGAGTGAGACTTCATCTACTTTGCAGGTGTTGCCGAAAGGGCCGGTAGTTAGGGTTTTGTTGGTGTTTTGTTGTAGCATTGAACCCTGGGTCTTCCCCTGTGCCAAAAAATGGTTCCGTTGTTGGGACCTAAAACTATGATTGTTGGGAATTGAGGAAGAAGAATATTTGTGTAAAGATCTGACTTGAAACTGTGAAAGCCCTGTGCGTAGATCTATCGCCCTACTGCGCAGTACTCTACTCAATTTGTGAAGCTCTGTGCTATAGAAAAGAAGCTTGATCTGAAGAAAAGAGGTAAGATCTAAAAGATTTGTGCTCTGAGAAAGGTAAAAGTGAGAATTTTTTATTAAAAGGGGTAATATCTGAAAGCTTTGTGTTCTGAGAAAGGTAAAAGTGAGAATTTTTTATTAAAAGAGGTAAGATCTGAAAGATTTGTGCTTTGAGAAAGGTAAAAGTGAGAATTTTTTATTAAAAGAGGTAAGATCTGCAACCTATGAACTCTGATAAAGGTAAGAATAGTGAAAAGTTCTAGATCTGAATGATTTGTGCTCTGTAGAAGTAAGATAAGTGGAATTTTTTGTTTCAACGATATGGATCTAGGTATGTTTGATAGATTCTATCCTAGTTTGAAAACTAGGGAAGTAATAGATGAAAGAAGGTTTGACATGCATAGATATGATAAGAATAGTGAAAGATATGTTATACCTATGCATAGAAAGAATATTTGGACTAACAAGTGGATGCAAGATCCTAGAAAGAAATGTTTATAGGTTAACTACCATGATCCTAGTGGGTAGTAGAGGAAGAGTTGGGAATCATTTAAAATAAAGAGAGGATTAACCCTCTGTTACAGTTGCAGAAAACTGGGACATCTTGCTAGGGAATGCCCTAGGAGAAGACCTAGTTGCTTTTGTTGCAAAGCTATGGACCATGAAGTATTGGATTGCCCTAGAATGATTGCTAAGATTGAAAGAATGAACACGAGACAAGAGAACCATAAAATAGATCTAGAAACTACGACTATGGAAGAACCCCAGAAAGAATCATAGAAAATATTGCTATAGATAAAAGACACCCTGAATGACCACCGACATGTCAGCTTATCAGAGATATTCCAAGAAAAAGAATGTATTGAAGTAAGAATAGGAGACTTCAACATTGATTGTGTTATATATGAGGAAACACAGGTGAATATCATGACATAAAGAACTTGGGAAGCTATAGGAAGGCCTTCTATGATTCCTTCATTAGGAGGAATAGGACTATTCAAAGGAAAGCTGATAAACCTATGTGGAAATCTCACCTAGATACCTATGAATTCCAATGGGACTTCGACAGAGGAGGATTTCGAGATTGTTGAATTTATTGAAATGGGAAAACCTTGGATTGAAAGAGATCAGGCCAGAAGGAAGAAAGAAGAAGAAGTTTTAGAGCACAAGAAGCAAGAGTTAAAAGATTTCATGACTAGAAGGATCAGACACTTGATTGAAGAATAGAAGAACATATCGAAGCTATCTAGCACCAGAGATTCGGATGTCGAAGTTGCAAGAACACTAGAAGACCCACAGAAGATTGAAGTACCTATTCCAGATAAAGAAGAAGTATCAACCTCGAATCTTAGGGAAGAATCTCAACATCGCAAAGTAACTATGCCAAAAGAAGATAAGAATCAATGTGGAAAAAGGAATTTTTAGATGAAGCTCACTAGAAAGAAGGCCAAAAAGATAAGTAATAAGAGAGCTAAGGTCGAAAATTTACAGAAGGTTCTAGAGGGAATTTCGCAAAGAGAAAATTTGCAAAATTTGAGCTTCGTCGGGATAATAGAACAACGCCACATGGCACTTCACCAGAGTGAAGTAATATAGTCGTTGGGAATAGTATAACAGTTCGACCAACCCTCTGAAAGGGTAGAAAGGCATTTATTTATTGGTTGCCAAGCTATCTATTTATCTCGTCGCACCATGCACCGAGAACACTTTTTATAACCGTGAATCTAAGCCCGTAGAATCGTTGATTTTGCACAGTGATCATCGTGAGATTTCCTTCCATCTTGTTGCCTTGAGAAGTTACTCTTTGAACACGAGATTTCCAACCCCAAGCGTGTATGTTGGACAAGTTCAGCATTGCAGAGAAAGTTGTCAAAGAATTTCTCATCGACCTCCTGACTGAACGAGTAATGTTGATGTATGCAGGTAGACAAGCATCATCGACGAGAGGACTGCAAGCCTCTCTGTCGACTTCTCGCAGAGCTGGATCATCCCGACCATCAATGGAAAAGAGAACCAATCACAAAGACAACCTAGCAAATGAGAAGTTGATTCCAACCATATTGCCCAATTACATCCCACCTCTCGCCAGCGTGGTGAATCGTGATAGTGTGCCAAGATATTTCGAGTACACCATGGTCACTGTGTACCTCCCGAAAGGGATACACGTAGTTCAAGCATATCAGGATAAGATCACAGCATTGAATTTCAGCGACTTCAACCTCGGAGATCGCAAGATCTATGGTATGCTCACCCCATACAAGTACCTAACCAGAACGAAGGGGAAGAATTCAAAGATAATTCCTCAGTCATGGACGATGAACCTCGCACAGTCCACCTTGTTGAATTTCATGAAGATCCCACACTTCGAAAGACACCAGGAAGTCAACGCACTTGTTAAACTACTACTGCCATGTTACCATGGCGGCTACTTATGTCTAGACCACCGTATTACATTTGACCCAATGCTAATGCATAGGATCATAAGACTGAGTATGCAAGGACCCGACCCACATGAGTTTTTTCCTGGAAAAGCCGCATATCGCGTGTTGTCACAAAATATCAAGGATACATATGGCGATGTTGAGAAGGAAACAAGAGGCTACAAGGTAGCTTCCACCCAGAGTGGTGCAGTACGCCTAGCATGTCAACTGATAGTTGGAAAGTTAGTAAGGAATAACTGACCTACATAGGTCACCGGCTTTGTCATTGACCTCACAGGGAAGTGCGTGGAAGGCCTACAGATGAACTGGGCGAAGTACCTAAGTAACCAGTTGGAACTAGATTGTCGAGAAGTACAGGATTAGGGTTATGAATTTCATTTCATCTGGCTCTTGATCCTCATTTCATTTTTTGCCTGGGATATTTTGGAATGTGCGACCTTCCCAGACATAGAGACATTCAAACCACTTGTTGTGAAGTTCGCTACCCTTTGGTATTCAAGTGATATGAACAAACATTGGCAGTCGAATGTTGTTTTTCATACATATTACCTCCACCTAAAGAGAGCCATCGAAGTTGAGCCTCGCATGACTCCAAACACATTACAGAGGTTTCGACCCCTGATGAAGTTCAACGTAGATTGACACTTCATCTACATTACAATGTGAATAGATGAACATAAAGAGCAGCTCTAGTCATATTATAAACTCACAGAAGAAGACTGGAGGAGATCACTAAGGAATGGTCCGTTGACCTCCTTATCCCCGCCAACCCTGCAGAGATATCTGATATTGACATCCTAGAGGACACTCATAAAGAACATAATTCACCCAAGAAGACTGCGGAGGTCCAAAACTTAAGCAGCACCTCAGGAAATACTGCTTTGGTGTCACCTAACCAAGGGGGTGATGACGAAGTAGAAGCTGAACAGAAGTCAGGCGAAGTAACACCGCCCAGAGATGAGGTTGACCCCTTGAAGAAGTGGAAGGTTTCCCCCCCAAAACCTTCTTCCCGGAAGAAATCAAAAGCCACCATGACCAAGATGCAGACTATCCTCACCTCCAATGATTTTGACTTCATCATCGCAGCCTTGAACAATGCTTCACTAGAAATAGTAGAGAAATAAGAAGCCAAGAAGAAAGAAATGTATGAGAGAATTGGAGTTGAACTCTAAGGGGTATAGCAGGCCCTTCGGTCTAGCCGCACATTCTCCACTGTGCCCCTGCCATCAAGAGAACCAGAGTTGGGAGATGAGCCAACCCAAATCCACCGACTAGCTGATACAGTCGAAACTCGCCTTCAACGAGCACAAGAAGAAACAAAACAAGCCACCCAGTCCTTGAAGAAAGTTCAAGGCATACTTGTAGAACAATGCAATGTTGCAGAACAGGAAAATATTGTTCTCCAATCGAAGTTCGACGAAGAAAAAGCACAGATGCAGAAAGGAAAAGAGAAGTTGCTCGCGGAGCAACTCGAAGTGAAGGAAGTGGTCAGCAGAGCACTTCGCTCTGTGACAGTATTAGAAATAAAGGAAGAGGACTGAGTCACAGAACAAGTAGAGTAGCTCGCAGAAGCTATTCAACAGCTACAACAACACATAGCAGACTTAGAGCTCTGCACACTACCCGAGACTCTGCAGAATGTAAGGGATCAAAGAGAAGCAATCGCCCATAGCACAATTGAAAGGATAAAGGCCATTGCCATGGAATGCAAGCAACTAAGTAATTGCAGTGCCCAGACGCATGAGAAACTCACTTAGAACCCAAAATTGCAGGCACTGGAGTCACAACTCCAAGAATCAAATCAGCAAGCAGAGACAATACAGGCGTAGTTGAAGCCCCTTTCAGCTGTGGAAAGAATGAAGTGATCCCAAGAGAAACACACTAACCAATAGTAGATCCATACTATCTAGAGTAGAGTTATGGAAGTAACTCAGAGGCTCCAACATGTACAAGATAAGGCTTACCAATTCTTCACAGAGATTGAAGGCCAAGGAGTAGAACTCGAGTAGGTTGTCACTGTAGATGAACAACACCTAGAAGGACCCGTGAACGACGTAATCATCCAAGAGTTCGTTGAATAGGAGGTTGTGGCACAACAATAAGTCAAAGTAGCTCGAGTCACGCTCGAGGATTTTGAAGCAGAACTACCCTGACTAGAGTGACTCGGGACGAGTCACATGTGAGTGTTGGGGGCCTGTTGGCCCTTAACCAAGTTTTGGGAGATCCTTGGTCAAAGTTTGACCTATTTTGGGACTTTGACAGCCTCTCAAAGGTGGAGCGCAAGACGAAGCAGAGATCATGGGATCTCGGCCCCTTTTGGGGTCCTTTTTTAGATTTGGGATTATGTAACGGGTATGGGGATGTCGGCCCATAGGTTTACCCATGTTTAGGCCTATTTTGTAAAGTATAAATAGATGTCTAGGAAATGTAAGAAAAGATATAGAGGCATATATAGACATATATGTGTGATATTGAGCTAAGCGCTAAGTATGGAATGTATATGATTTGTGCATATTATGTGAGACTTACAGAGCTGAGTGCAAGTGACTGTAGAAGGCTTAGTGTTGTATCCTAGCTCGGGGAAGGAGGATCTGGCGAGGTGCATGCAGATCTCCTATCCCATGCGGAGTAGGGTTTTGAGATATGTGCCCGTAAGAATCTTGATTAAAGATAATAAAGAAGAAGAGTTAGTGGACGTAGCCCCAGGGTGGGGGTGAACCACATACATGTTGTGTTTCTATGCTTTGTGCGATGTGTTGATGTGTTTATGTCTTTACTTACTGAGTGCTTTGATATAGATGGATAGATATGTTTATTCTTTGTGCTAACGATGTATATGGATGTCACATCTGAACTATGTGAACTTTCTTGGTGCTTAAATCCACTGGATCTAATCTATCTCTTTATGCTAAGTGCTTAGATACGTTAGATCTGAATGAATGTTGCGATGCTCTGCTTTATCTGCAAAGTAGATACTAAGTTGAATGTTGATGAACTATAGTTGATAAGTGCTCTATTAAGTATTAGAATCACAGTTCTATGTCCCATCTAAGGTTGCAGACAACTGAGTCCTACAATCACCCCTGCCTCTACCTCGGGTGAGACTACATCTGCTTTGCAGGTGTTGCCTAAAGGGTCGGTAGTTAGGGTTTTGTTGGTGCATTATTGTAGCGTTGAGCCCTAGGTCTGCCCCTGTGCCAACAATACCTCTCTCAGAACCGTTCCTCGAAAATTTCCCGTGAAACGTCTTCAACGACCATGTTCAATTGTGGCAAGAGCGTCTTCCACCATAGAAGAGTGTTCCCCTTTAGGTGGAAGACGACCATGTGGACCTTCATGTTGGAGGTATAGTCGCGAAGTGCAAATCACATCGCCATATTCTCCAACCATTCCTCGGCGGCTGCGCCATCTGAGGCACCAAAGAACTCAGGAAATTTGACCTTCTCGAGTTCATGGTGAATGCTACCGGTACCGACCGAAGCGCACAGTGGACCCTCAGGGGATGTCGATGCCCTGGCATCATCTCTGTCCAAACGGTTGATCAGTACCTCATACATCCATTGAAAAGACCTCATCAACCCAACCACATCACCCACCGCTATCTGCTCCTGTCCGACAACCTGTTCGTCTCCCTGGGGGTTAGACCCCTCAAGCGTGGATGCTACTGGAGGTGTCCTCCCCTAGCACCCTGTCATTTGCCTCCACAACATCCTCTAACCATGATTACCTGCATGAACACAAGTCAACTTAATTAACAACATTATAATCAAATATCATATCAACAAAATCCGTAGTGTTCCCAAGTCGCGGGTTGAACACCGCTCTGATACCATATGTAACGATTGTTGAGGACAAGATATGAATTGATCTTACTCAAGAATTTTTAGACTTTACTTGGCTAACGTAAAGTAGACGGGAATATCACCCTATGTTTATCGCCAACAAAAATATATATCCTAACTCACAAGTATTAATTACAAGTGCTTGGGCTAGTCTTTTATCAAAAACAAACTTGTTGGAAATTCACTTTTTATGTATTTTTCTGAAAATATCAGTTGCTGAAATAAATGTAAGAACATAAGTAAAGACACCAAGATCATAATCAATATAGATGATACATAAAGCAATCCCTTATTTCATTCCAATTCACCAAAGAGTCATTGTCTTTACAAAAGTTCACACAGAAATCTTGGACCAAAGTCAAACTTAGAAATCCTTGATGGAACATACAAAAGGACATCTGATAGAAAACAATAACTGAACTCTAAAAGTTGGATCAGCTTGCCGTAGATTGCTTCCCACTCAACTCTGCACAATAGCCTTTATCAGTCATGAAAGTTAATTCACAAACAATCAAGTCTACACAGACTATAAAAGATAGATCAACACCTCTGAGGAACAAGTGTTTAAATGATTTGATTCAGCCCTGAATATTGTTGTCTACAATAAGACCCTACTATCACAAAAGATAATTAGGCTATGATGAAAATATGAATGAATGAAAACTGAACTATCTCAACATAAAATCAAAGAGAAAACCTTAGCATGTTGTGTGCTTCTCTCCTCTCTCCTCCCTTCCCTTTTTCTTTTAACAAATTAGAATTGGTTGAAAAAGTTGAACCAGTTCATTAGTTAAGTTAATTAAAAGACTCAACTAACTTTAGTTAGGGAAAGAGTAAAATTTACAATAAGGGTCATAAATATTAATAATAGCTAATAGGTGGGACCCCTTTTGACTCCCTTTTGTTTATAACAATCTTAATAGTCATAACATAACCATTAGTTAATCAAAACATATATGCTTGTGTCTCCCCTCGACATATTCACTTTAGGTATTTTAAGCTTATGAAATTTGAAGCCATTTCAAAATAGAAATCATATATCCAAAAAAACATGTTGTCCAAGATCCCTGAAGTCAACTGTCATAAGATGATAGATAGAATAAAACTCAAAATCATATTTTCCCTTGTTGATGCTATTTTCCTTTAGTTCTTCTTTTTTATAGAGGCGTGATAGGATTTTGTTTTTAGCCTTTTACTTGAATAGCACATCCATGTATGCATGATTTATTAGCAAAATGATCTTTTAAATAACCATACATGACAACTCTTACAAATATGAAATAGATTTTGGCTCAGAAATATATTAAACTCATGCAATCCAATCCATACAAATTGCTTTTTTGTTAATCAACGAGCAGGGGGTGAAACAGGGTTCTGGGATATGTGAGGGGATTGTATTGAGTGAAAATATGATATAGTGGAGGGCAAAAACATGGTTACTGCCCAGTCGTAACAACAATCAACTGTAAAACAAGTTAATCAAACATCACTGCCATCTGCCCAAAACACTACCACTTTCATCTATCTCAACACAGGAAACCCTTGTTGTAATTAATCTTAGAACAGGGAGTGAAAGAGGGATATGGGATACGTAAGGGATTTGTAATTAGAGGAAAGAGAGATCATGGAAGGGGAAGAAAATGATTATTGTTCATGAAATTAATCAAGCGATCCATAAAACATTATGCAGTAAGACTAGATGTACCATTCCATCAAAAATCATTTGATTAAATAACGATTCTTATACATCTAACGAGTTTATTTTTCATTAATCAAACTTTAACACCATGTTATTGCAGAACAATAAGTTTTCCCATACGATTTGCAGGGGGAACTGTTCTCACAATCTGCATTTTATAACAGATTACGAACAATCACCATTTTCAGTCTGTTACTATCAAAATCAATCACTACTCAGTCATTTCTTCAATCCACAACTATACTCCACAATCATGCTTCCAAATCAACGAAGTCACTATTTATGTAATAGAGCTAACAAGGAATTGCAACGAAATTCATTCTCATATATCTACATAGTAAACGACCAAAATTACACACCTGAAAATGACAACTCATGATACAATCAACAACCATCAATTAGACACAATCTATGTAGGAGTAGCTTTCCCAGGAAATGAAGTTCTTCCCTTGCAAACAATCAATCCAAGGTGACTTCGAAGATGAGCTACCTACCCAACATGATTTTCATCAACAGTGGCCAGCTGCAATAAATAAAACAATTAAAACTTAGTGGGTTTCACTGAGTATGGAAACAAGTCATCCATACTACATGCGGTGTGAAGCTGAAAAAACCACAGGGTATCCTTCCCAATAATCACACAACAAACAAAAGATTCCATAGATACATCCAATCCAATAATCATTCGTTTCAAAAGAAGACCATAGTTACCATGCCAATAATTTACTTTTGCAAAACCTATGTACAGGATGTGATATGTGTGGGCAACACCCAACATTCATAACCAATGTCAACCATCATTCAAATCTCCATAATTGTAATTACCAGTGGTTTCACATCAATCAACAATTCACCACTGTGAGTGAAAATCAAACAACCGAACAGACTGCAGTAGCTATGTGTATTTACACATCAAATTGACTCGGAGCAGAGGCGTTCTTCATTAACAATACTAATTTTTTGATATAAGGAGGCTGAGTGTGTAATCTGAAAGTGAGAATGCAGTGTAGGGATTAATATCATCATCGAGGAGGCAGTAACTAAATGTTAAGATAAAACGACTATGATACGACTGTCTGGGCCAATCCATATTCAAAGTAATCGACCATATTTCCAATCCACAATAACCCATTGCAACTGGACAAGCATGACAGTTTTTCTCTGTGGAACTTCAGACTGGGGAAAATAAGGGTTCACTTGGTATCCACCACAGAAAAAAGTAGAGCCAATCTTGGTATGGAAAATGTAATTCAACGCACACAGGGTATAACCCTTGTACCTTTCGATCGAACCACCACCATAGTGCGGTAAGGACAGGCCAATTAAGAATAGGAAGAACAACCCATTTTGTGATCTCTAGTGGTGAAAACAATCCATTTCCCATGTGTACGATGTGTGGTGATATTTTAGCCACAAACCCCATAAAAGAAAACACATATTAACTACAGCAATGCAAAAACATGAAAATAACCTAGCAAGACCAACAGGGTCTTTCAACTGGGATAACCGAGGTTTCTGTTGACTGCTAACACCCATTTTTGTCATGACTTCAAACTCATTTCAAAGATAATCATCAATGTCTCATTTAAAATCACCATTACACAGTCACAATACTTAAGGAGAGAACAACTAATACACTTGAGCCAAAAACCATTTCATAACTAGAGTAAATTCATGAAGGGCCAAAAAAAGAACATACATGTAATCAAATGTCTTAAGCATGCGTTGGTCGAGCGGTTTCCTTCTGCTGAGAAGCCCGAACATAACCACAGCCGAAATATTTGGAAGATAGGCTGACCATGGTGGCTTCCATTGGTAAGGGTAAAGGTGATGTGCAATAAATGCACATCACTTACTTACTCTGATTTCATTCAATTCTTAGTGGGCATCAACTATTAATCAACAAATCATCTGTTGATTAAGGTTGGTTGTCATTGATGCCAGCCCTTGAAGAAAGCCCCATAGCAAAAAGGTTTAGGTAATGGACCCAATATTTTTTTATTTAAATATGACTCATTATTTTTTTGTCATGGTTGATAAGAAGTAAATATGGATGAACTCCAAAGTGGTCCCCTTATGGTGAAAGCCCTCACAGGAAGATGCTTTGTGGAGTAA
>SNQJ01S0006233.1:155188-172739 GCA_010110895.2 Picea sitchensis
TTTGGGTTTCCACGTAAAACACTGGTGTACTTTGTATGTGTGTGATTGTTTATTTCTTACTACTCATTATTGGATAATAATTCTACATTGATATAACATTTGAAGAAAAATGATTATAATTACACTATTACTGATTCACCCCCCCCTCTCAATAATCCAACATCATCCACCTTGAAACAACAACTTTTTAATTTCCAAGAGCGCCACCCATATTACAATCTCTATTATGCAGAAGGGATATCAACCATATTATATACAACTTTTAATCACACGTATGGCTATCCTATGTTAGATTGGATTTGCCACAATCTTCTTTAATGCATATAGTATGGTAGGTTAGCATAGGACAGTTTCTTCCTTTTAGTTTTTTTTTCAACTTTTATTAGTAACATGTGCTTGTTGTAGGTGTCACAAGTCCTAAATCCAAGAACAATTAACAATGAAACCCTGAAAATTCTTGGTATAACTTGATCTTGAAATAACAAGGGAAGCTTGTATAAAGTGTCTGATCCATTATCCAATAAAACAAGATATCGTCAGCCACGAGAGTAGTGTCGAATAACACTAGACCTGATCTTAAAAAGCTCAAGGGGGTCCCACCTACTAGCATTATTTAGTCTTATATAATAATAGGCTTTAGAAATACTTTGCGAGCGAAATTTACATTGATGTTTTCAATCGTCAACAAACTGGTGACTCCACAGGGAAATTTTTTTTTAACAGATTGGAACTTAGAAATCATGGTTTCACAGAACAAGAATAGTAATCTCAAGAAGATGTAACTCAAATGATTATGAAACAGGGGGAAGTGAGCGGATTTAATGGAAAGATGACAGGGAATTTGGGAATAACTCATGAAAAGTGTTAAGTATGAGGGGTTTTACCACTGTATGCATAATCATTTGACTGGAATAAGCTCTTAACTTGAAAGAGGAAGCTTATAGTTTTTCTCTTAAGATCTTGATGGATGAAGAAATGGCAAGCAGAAGCGAGAAACAACCAATTCCTCGTAAGATAGCAGTGGAAATATGTAACAAATTCAAGGGCCCTTCAACGGAGAGATCATAGCAGTTGTGCAAGCTTGATTGTTATTGACTAACAATGCCTTGTAGGAGTGTCACTATAGAAGAATTGATCCAACAATATAACCTGACCAAATACTAAAAGATGATAAAGACAAAATTTGCAACATAAGTAATAATGCAGAAATTAAAACAGCAGCAATAAAAGATAGAAATAAAATGCAACAAGAAAGAAAAACAACTACTCAGAAGCAAAAACCAAAGTGTTGTAAAGAAGAAAAAGAAGCACAAAATTTGAAAACAAAGCTAAGCTACTAGTATACAAAAATATCCAATCAGCAAAGAAAACTTTTCACGTTGGTCCCTCACAATACTTCAAGCGAGGACTATTAGTGTTGTTAGAAAACCATTGTCTCTATAATTCCTCGAAAATTTCCAAGTTAGTGTCCGAGACAAAAGTAATCTAGAAATGACCCAACACTTGACACTCTGACATAACTATCAGCCTTTTGAAGCATATGCTTAAATCATTAAGATAAACATGGAGACTGACCAATTCATCGAAAGTTGCGTGTATAGGTATTTTTAAGGTGATACTTGTATCAAATAAGCCAGAGGGCGGGCAATTCTAAGACATAGTATTGCAATTAGTAATGAAAGTGGTTTTGTGATAAATTTCCCCTTCTACCTTGATTTTATCGTAACCAAAGAAAATGCTAAGTAAGGGCTTCAAGTATAACTCTATGATATATTGCTGAAACATTTCAATATGGAGAGGAGGGAAAGGATTTCTTATAATTGATTGCCTGAAAGTTCGAAGAATAATGCAGGTTCTAAAATTATCAGGGGTCTTCGAGGTAGGTTCCCAATTGGAAACCCCTTCAGGGTGAACAAAAGAAAACATTTCAGTTCTCAAGGAATTCATCAACTCCCTTCGAAAGGTTGCTTCCAGTGCAAATGTCACAAGTCTTTTTTTTTCCTAGTTGTTTTCATAATATGTTGAACAAGACCTGGATCAAAACCACGAAGACCCACATTAAACCAAGAAAAACCCTTTTGAAATCCACTAAGTAATTCAACAGATTTCATTTCTTCTTTATCATAACCCTAGATATTTATTTTAACGTTTGATGAATATCCAGCTTTCCTAATGTTCATGGAGATGGCTTCAACAACCTTCAATTGTGACTCCTCTTCCTTTTCTTTATCGCCTCCAACACTCAATGAAAATGAACTCTCAAGAGGAATCAAGCCCTCAAGAATATTATTATTTTTCGTGGATATAATTTCCTCGGGCTTAAGAGGTTCATCTTGGATGATCATGCAAATGCTCTCATCATTAGGGAGGGCCTCCCAAGATCCTACATGGCTAGGAATATACAGATGATATAGCAGTTGAAAAGAACAATCAGGCCTGTGAGGAAATATTTGTTGATTAGGGAAGGCTACAAAGACAACTAACCAATCAGCCATGGAATTCAATTCCTTCTTCACATGAGTAATGTTGAAAGATAGCAGGTTCGAGACAAGTGCCCAAACAGTTTGGGAGTATTCTTCTATCATCTCGTTGCCAAGAGAGCATATTTTGCGTATCACGTTCACAACAAGATCAGAACTTCCAAAAACTGAAAGGCAACAACAACTAAGATTAAGGGTGTTCTCAATGCCTAATAATAAAGCTTTGAAATTAGCGACATTTTTCGAACAAGCAAACTCTAACTTGTAGGACAGATTATGAATTTTCCCTATAGGAGAAACCAAGGTAATGCCAGCCCCATTTCCTTCACTAGAGCATGAACCATCAAAATACATATGCCATAAATCCTTATCTAAATCAATTATTTCCAAAGGAATATTATCCTCTTCAGCAAATATGGAATATACTCCTAGATCTTCTTCAACATGGTTTACGTTGGATTGCAGAACATTCTCTATGTAGGGTGAAATCCTTCCCTCTCTAAGAACTATGATATTCTTACCATTCCGAGGAACATATAAGTGTGTCTCGTCAAGTGAGATGTATCCACTCGTTAGGGCTTGCCAATCTCTTCCCAAGATAATTAAATAATTTCTCATAGGCATATCAATCACTTGAATGCTAAGGATTGTCCTTATCTCAGGATGAGCACATAAAAACAAGGTTACATCCTTAATCTCACCTATGGTCGCTTATTGTAGACTATTATAGGAAAGCATGCTTCTGGTGTTTTCATTTGTACAAGATAAGCCTATCTCTTCTATAATAATCTTTGACATGACACTTGGGCCTGAAACACCATCAATGAGGCAATAGTGACCGATTTTATCCATGATCTTTATAGAAATATAAAAAGGGTGATTTTTTACAGGGTATCTGAATTTATGTACACCTACTTGATTTACAGAAGAATCCTCTTTGCTTACCTCTTCAGAAATATTGGCTACAACGGAAGCTTTTCCTTCCATGAATTGTTTCAGATGCATCTGTTGTTCAAGGATGACAACCATGTCTAGGAGGGTTTCATATGCCTTGATGTTGGCCAATTGATTCAAGATATTGTATTTGCAAGAGGGGGGCAGAGGAGTGATCCCTTGACTCTCAGGAACTTTTGGAACCTAGGGCATAGCAGCGGTTGAAGATGAACTCGAGTTAGAAGAACTATTAGGAGGGTCAAATTTGCCTTTTCGGGCATAGGCTTTGTTCCTGGTATTAATGACCATGACATATTCTAGCTCTAAAAAATCTAGGATAGCGATAGTAGCTTCTGGTCTTTTACCAAATATCTTGTCTTTGGCACTCTTCCTTACCTCACATGTGTTTTCTTTGTGGTGTTCCTCGCAAAAGTTACACCAACTTCGAGGCAGGATAGCCTTCGGCTAGAAATTATTTTCAACTAGACCTCTAAAAGGAGGAGCAGAAGAGGATGAAGGTCCAGGGGTGAGTGGGTTGACAATACCTTTCCTCTCAAAAGCTATCATACGGTTATTCATATCTTGTACTAGTTGTTAGAGAGAGGACATATCTGTCTGTCTAACTGATTCTCCCTGGGGTAGACCAGTTCATTCAAGATGTTCCTCATACTCTGAGCAAGTGTGCAGAGAGGAACCGAGATTATCAATGGACTTTTCTTCAAGCCTGTGATGGTAAGGAGAAGGAAATACAGTGTAGTAATGCATGAAGGTGGTTTGGTTCTGAGGGCAGATAAGTTAGGGGATTTGATTATACAACTTGGTGAAACACAAGTTGAAGGACCTGATGGTCTCACCATATTTGTAAGTGACGTTGTTGTACTCCCTTAACTTCTCAGCAGGGCTTTTGGATTGCCCATAAGTGGATCAAAACCAATCAATCAGCTCCTCCCAAGTATACAATATCTTAGGAGGAAGGTTGAAGAAATCAGTCGCAGCCTTTCCTTCCAAGGAATTGACAAACAAGTGCATGAAAGTGTCATTGTCGTTAGCCCCTATGTTATGACAAGAATTCGAAAATGCCACTAGGTGTTCATTAGTACTAACAGTGTTATTTCCTGAAAACTTAGGCAAATTCTCCTTAAACTTCGGAAGCGGGAGAGTAGCAGGTGCTAGTTTAAGAGGAGAGGACACATGCCATGGTGTGGTCATGGCATCTTCTTTGAACTGAAAAAGGACATACTTTTTAATGACTTTCGTGGGGTTGGTAGTAGATTGGACAAGGATATGGTGGTTGTACAATCTACCAATCGTTGAGGACGATGAATATTGGGAAGATGGAGCACTTCCAGTGCCACCAGAGCCACCACTAGATGTCATCTTGTGGATGATAAATGAGGGAAAGAAAGACTAGTTGGACAAATCAGATAAAGTTCTCCTTAGAGAACTTTGTTGGGTGGATAACACAACATTTCTCCTTCCTATTTCAGAAATAGGATTGATTTCAGGTGACAAACCTCTTCTTATTCTAGAAGCACGAGAATCTAAGGACATGAAAGAAAGGCCAAAACTGAAGAAAAAAAAAGTTATTGTTGATTTTTGGGTTGCCTACGTCTAGCTTCCAATTGTTCTTGAACACTAATATCTCTTTCAATTGCTGCCCAAGAATGGTTAAGCTCAACACGGGTCTTATCCGTGTCTAAAATAGTATGAAACAGGTTCAAAGCAGTGTTGGTATGGTCTTGGAGACTGGGCTCAAGGTTGGGCTACCTTACAACAGGAACAGTCATTAATAGAAAAACAGTCAAAGAATCAAAAACAAAAAAGGAAATATGTATCGGTGAAGATCAAGAATAAAAAAAATAACCGGAGATATATCGAAGATCTCCCCAGTATGGTCACCAAATAAAAGTTGAGGACAAGATATGAATTGATCTTACTCAATCATTTTCAAACTTTACTTGGCTAAAGTAAAGTAGACGGGAATATCACCCTATGTTTATAGCCAACAAAAATATATATCCTAACTCACAAGTATTAATTACAAGTGCTTTGACTAGTCTTTTATCAACAAAAAGCTTGCTGGAAATTCACTTTTTATGTATTTTTCTGAAAATATCAGTTGTTGAAATAAATGTAAGAACAGAATTAAAGACACAAAGATCATAATCAAGATATATGAGACATAAAGCAATCCCTTATTTCATTCCAATTCACCAAAGAGTCATTGTATTTACAAAAATTCACACAGAAATCTTGGACCAAAGTCAAACTTAGAAATCCTCAATGGAACATACAAAAGGACCTCTGATAGAAAACCATAACTGAACTCTAAAAGTTGGATCAACTTGCCATATATTGTTGCCTACTCGACTCTACACAATATCCTTTATCAGTCATGAAATTTAATTCACAAACAGATAAGTCTACACAGACTATCAAAGATAGATCAACACCTCTGAAGAACAAGTGTCTGAATGATTTGATTCAACCCTGAATATTGTTGTCTACAATAAGACCCTGCTATCACAAAAGATAATTAGGCTATGATGAATATATGAATGAATGAAAATTGAACTATCTCAACATAAACTCAAACATCAAACCTTAGCATGCTTTGTGTTTCTCTCCTCTTTCCTCCCTTCCCTTTTGCTTTTAACAAATTAGAATTGGTTGAAGAAGTTGAACCAATTCATTAGTTAAGTTAATTAAAAGACTCAACTAACTTTAGTTAGGGAAAGAGTAAAATTTACAATAAGGATCATAAATAATAATAATAGCTAGTAGGTGGGACCCCTTGTGAATTCCTTTTGTTTATAACAATCTTAATATTCATAACATAACCATTAGTTAATCAAAACATACCTCCTTGTGTCTCCCCTCGACTTATTCACTTTTGGTATTTTAAGCTTATGAAATCTGAATCCATTTCAAAATAGTAATCATATATCCAAAAAAACATGTTGTCCACGATCCCTGAAGTCAACTGTCATAAGATGATAGATAGAATAAAACTAAAAATCATATTTTCCCTTGCTGATGTTATTTTCCTTTAGTTCTTCTTTTTATAGAGGCGTGATGGGATTTTGTTTTTAGCCTTTTACTTGAATAGCACATCCATGTATGCATGATTTATTAGCAAAATGATCCTTTAAATAACCATACATGACAACTCTTACAAATATGAAATAGATTTTGGCTCAGAAATATATTAAACTCATGCAATCCAATCCATACAAATTGTTTTTCTATTAATCAAAGAGAAAGGGGTGAAACAGGGTTTTGGGATATGTGAGGGGATTGTATTGAGTGAAAATATGATATAGTGGAGGGGGAAAACATGGTTACTGCTCAATGGTAACAACAAGAAACTGTAAAACAAGTCAATCAAACATCGTTGTGATCCACCCAAAACACTGCCACTTTCGTATATCTCAACACAGGAAACCCTTGTTGTAATTAATCTTAGAATAGGGAGTGAAAGAGGGATATGGGATACGTGAGGGGTTTGTAATTAGTGGAAAGTGAGATCATGGAAGGGGAAGCAAATGATTATTGTTCATGAAATTAATCAAGCGATCCATAAAACATTCTGCAGTAAGACTATATGTACCATTCCATCAACAATCATTTGATTAAATAACGATTCTTATACATCTAATGAGTTCATTGTTCATTAATCAAACTTTAACACAATGTTATTGCAGAACAATAAGTTTTCCCATACGATTTGCATGGGGCATTGTTATCACAATCTGCATTTTATAACAGATTACGAACAATCACCATGTCCAATATGTTACTATCAAAATCAATCACTACTCAGTCATTTCTTCAGTCCACAACTTTACTCCACAATCATGCTTCCAAATCAACGAAGTCACTATTTCTGCAATAGAGCTAACAAGGAATTGCAATGAAATTCGTTCTCATATATCTACATAGTAAAAGACCAAAATTACACGCCTGAAAATGACAACTCACGATACAATCAATAGCCATCAATTAGACACAATCTATGCAAGAGTATCTTTTCCAGGAAATCAAGTTCTTCCCTTGCAAACAATCAATCCAAGGTGACTTAAAAGATGAGCTACCTACCCAACACGATTTTCATCAACAGTGGCCAACTGCAATAAATAACACAATTAAAACTCAGTGGATTTCACTGAGTATGGAAAAAAGTCATCCATACTACACATGGTGTGTAGTTGACAAAACCACAGGGTATCCTTCCCAATAATTACACAGCAAACAAAATGTTCCATAGATACATCTAGTCCAATAATCATTCATTTCAAAAGAAGACCATAGTTACCATGCAAATAATTTACTTTTACAAAACCTATTTACAGGACGCGATATGTGTGGGAAACACCCAACATTCATAACCAATGCCAACCATCATTCAAATCTCTATAATTGTATTTACCAGTGGCTGCGCATCAATCAACAATTCGCCACTGTGAGTGAAAATCAAACAACCGAACAGACTGCAGTAGCTATGTGTATTTACACATCAAATAGACTCGGAGCAAAGGCCTTCTTCATTAACAATACTGAGCTTTTGATATAAGGAGTGTGATTGTGTAATCCGAAAGTGAGAATGCAATGTAGGGCTTAACATCATCATCAGGGAGGCAGTAACTATATGCTAAGACAAAAAGACTACCGTACGATTGTCTGGGCCAATCCATATTCAAAGTAATCGACCATATTTCCAACCCACAATAACCCATTGCAACTGGACAGGCATGACAGTTTTTCTCTACGAAACTTCAAACTAGGGAAAATAAGGGTTCGCTTGGTAGCCACCACAGAAAAAAGTAGAGCCAATCTTGGTATGGAAAATGTAATTCAACGCACGCAGGGTATAACCCTCGTACCTTTCGATCGAACCACCACCACAGTGCGGTAAGGAAAGGTCGATTAAGAATAGGAAGAACAAACCAGTTTGTGATCCCTGGTGGTGAAAACAATCCATTTCCCATGTGTACGATGCGTGGTGATATTTTAGCCACAAACCCCATAAAAGAAAACATAGATTAACTACAGCAATGTGAAAACATGAAAATAACCTAGCAAGACCAATAGATTCTTTCAACAAGGATAACCGAGGTTTTTGTTGACTACTAACACCCATTTATGTCACGACTTCAACCTCATTTCAAAGAGAATCATCAATGTCTCATTTACAATCACCATTACATAGTCGCAATACTTAAGGAGAGCATAGCTAATACACTTAAGCCAAAAACCATTTCATAACCAGAGTAGATTCATGAAGGGCCAAAAAAGAACACACATGTAATCAAATGTCTTAAGCATGCGTTGGCCGAGCGGTTTCCTTCTGCTGAGAAGTCGGAACATAACCACAACCGAAATGTTTGGAAGATAGATTGACCATGGTGGCTTCCATTGGTAAGGGTAAAGGTGATGTGCAATAAATGCACATCACTTACTCGGATTTCATTAAATTCTTAGTGTGCGTCAGCTACTAATCAACAAATCATCCACCTTGCAACAACAACTTTTTAATTTCCAAGAGTTCCACCCGTATTACAATCTCTATTATGCAGAAGGGATATCAACCACATTATATACAACTTTTAATCACTCGTATGGCTATCCTATGTTAAATTGGATTTGCCACAATCTTCTTTAATGCATATAGTATGGTAGGTTAGCAATAGCATAGGACAGTTTCTTCCTTTTATTTTATTTTTCAACTGTTATTACTAACATGTGCTTGTTGCAGGTGTCACAAGTCCTAAATCCAAGAATAGTCAACAATGAAACCCTGGAAAATTTTGGTATAACTTGATCTTGAAATAGCAAGGGAAGCATGTATAAAATACCTGATCCATTATCCAATAAAACAAGATATCGTCAGCCACGAGAGTAGTGTCGAATAAAACCAGACCTGATCTTCAAAATTTCAAGGGGGTCCCACCTACTAGCATTATTTAGCCTTATATAATAATAGGCTTTAGAGATACTTTGCAGGCGAAATTTACGTTGACATTTTCAATTGTCAACAATGACCCCAATCGTTATGACAACAAGCAAAGCATAATTTTTTTTTTTGTTTTAGGCAAGAAGGCAATGACGATAAACAGTTGAACCACACAACCTGACAACGAACACAAGCATGCAGATGAGGCAACAAACAACTATGACTCCACACACTAGCACAAGAGCAACTGGGAGAAACATGTGTAAATCAATAGATAGAAACGACTACCCGCCCGCCACAACATGACAACACCTACAAGCTAAAGGACATCATCTACAATCCCGAGACAATGGTCTCGACGACCAATCACTAGAACCCCTATGGTACACAAAACCCAACACAAGAAGGTGTTACAACCCAAGCGCCAACAACAGACTTACAACGATCATCACACTCACAATGGGAAGCATAGACTTCGTGCAAGTTTTCATTCAGTTATATCCAATAGGGTGCACCATGATACCCTCATCATGGATCATGCCATCCCTAGGCAATAGGTTCGACAATAACCCTGGCGCAGCGTAACCTATCTAGACTAAAACCCACGAAAAAATTCAACGCGTTGGGAGACCAAATTAACTATCAACACAAGACGACTAATCCCAGGCACCCAACCGACTAGTCAACAAGACGCAAGGGAACCCAACGAATAAAACATTCATACAACACTTTAAATTCCTTGCACAACCATTTATATTGCAACATACAGTATTCGGTGCACCTTAAAGTAATTATTATCAACAATAGGCTCCTTGTAACTACTTTCCAATGCCAATATCAGATAAGTGTTTTCCTAAGGAGGAATTTGTTGTCCTTTATCCTTAACCAAAATAAAATTGTTGTTTATTAATCATGCCTTTGTCTAATTACTTATTTTCTAATTGTAAACAATATCGATAATGTCTTTTAGATAATAGAATGATGAAACGTTGCACATATGAAAAATTTAAATTTAAATGGTTGAAATTCAGAACTGAATACCTCAATCCTTGTATTAGTTGTTACCATGTTATTAAATATTAATTAATAGTTATTATAAGTATGTATTACTTTGCTGCCGAATAAATATTGATAACCCATCAATCCTATCCTCTTTAATTAAAAACAATTGGATTAAAATATTACCCATAAAATGTTCATGATTTTACTTTTACTTTTAAGGTTCTTGATTCTCCGTAAATTTTGATCGAGGTTATTTTTCTTCACAAGTCCTGTTGTTCAATCATGATATATATATAGGTTGTTACTACTAGTTCTAACACCAATGAGTATTATAATCATCCATGTTTAAAGAAACTATTATTAATGATGTCGTTGTCCCATAACCATATTATTGTCCAATACTATGACGTTATGTATCACACGATGTCTAACTGTACATTACTATTGATGGCAACAAATTAAACGATGTCTAAGCTAGTTGTGGTATATAATAAATTTCACTGAGATATACAAGGTCAGCAGCCTATCAATGTGCAAGAGATATCGTTGTTGAATCATTATGGTGAAATCACAACCATAGTCAATTACGAAACAGTTGTTATATAAAGAATTATAATTTTGCAGTTGTACAGTAATAGAAAATCGCTATTTCTATTAAGGCTATCTGACATTTGTGTTGTCCCTTAGATATGATATAGGTTTCTACGCAACACGCATAGGTAAATGTTGTCCACGCATCACGCAGAGGTAGTTGTTGCAGAGGTACTTGTTGTCTAGGTTAAAGTTGTTTATCAATATATAAATAACATAATTGATATGCGACATTGTTGTAGAAAAACAATCAACTCGCAGACACACCTTGCATGTTAAATCGTTGCCAATACATAGCCATAATGCAACTATAATATCGTTGTCATTCAATTAATATGAATCGTTTTCATACCAGAATATAATTTCGTTGTCATACCAAAAATGAAATCTTTGTCAAACCATGAATATAAAATCGCCATTAAGCAATGTCTAAAAATCACTGTCCTAAAATGACTGTTAAACTCATAGACGTAGATAATTCTGAATTCGTTGTCATAGATTACACATTAAAACGCGGTCATGATAATTGCAACCTATAAAATAAAAACGCTACCATTACACATTAATATCTACATCTTCATCTATGATATTAAAACACGACCATTACACCAAAAAAAAATGTAGAGGGTACTAGTTGTTCGCCGTGAGGAATAAATAAAATATGCAGAGGTAATACCAGGAAGTCGCAGAGATAATATCATCGAAAATGTGGTTGGAGGTAAAAACATAGAGATGAAATTCATGGTTGAGTAATGAGTAGGTGGAGCAGTCAATAAATGTGTAACATGGTTGTGGAAAGCACACTGTAAAAATCACTATGATATAACTTAGATAAACAATTCGTGGTGAAATAAAACACTGATATATAAGGTCAATATCGCAATGATATAAACACGCAGTGAAGAAAAAAAAACGCAGAAATACAAAAATTGTGCGTGAAGCCAAAATCGTGGATCATAATTTGTGCATGTGTCAATAAAGTCGTGGATCAGAAATTGTGCCTACTGCCAAATCAATCAGGGATTGAGAACTGTATAGAGGGCATTTACGGTCTACAACTAACTAGGTTTATCATCACTACCAAGCATTTCGCTGTTCTGCATTATCAATCAAAATCGCCGAGTTTTAAAAATGAAATTTGCTAAATCCTCACCCTCAAAAAAAATTCGTTGAGTTTAACATCAAGTTCGTTGTCAATAAAAGGTAAGGAAAACTCTATCATGAATATTCAACTCAGTCATAAGATATAAAAGAAAACATTGTCCAATGAAGGGTAAATTAACAGTCAAAAAGTATAAACCAAGGGTAAGGTCGCAAGGTAAAATTTGCCATTAAAAAGTAATAAATGCAGAGGAAAATCGCAGTGGAATGTATTGAAATGCAGTCCATACATAAAAATAAACATGGTCATGAAAATCACAGAGAACGAAGACGAACAATACACAGAGGTTCCCATTCGCAAGAAGGCGCAAAACAATCACTCAACCAGGAGCAACCAACACAGAGCTAAGAAGGGGTAGATAGATGGGAATAACTATCCTTCGCTCATCATCCATGCACAGAAAAACAAAGCATTAGGATCTATAGGTCTATTAACATCGAAGTGAAGACCGTCGATCCAGCTCCTAGCCGACTGCTCGGGCGTGGACTGATGATCTAGGGATGATGACGAAAGATAAAGCACAATCTCTTCATAATAATAATTAAAACAGACAGAACAGTCATAGCATTCAGGGATCGGTTGCCAAGGGATTCAATTCATTGCAACAAGCGTAAAGTTATGATGAAATTAAGTTCTTGATTAAAAATGTTAAGTAAAACACTTTAATTACACAATTAAAAGTACATAAATGAAAGCGCAAGAACCATATTTATCTACCATTCAAATAAACGCAGGCGTACCATAGCCCAAGATGACAGCTCTGAGTCATTGTCCCGCGCGCGCTCCATCCAGCTCTCGCTTGTCAATCGACGTGACTTCACCAGTACCTCCCAACCAACGCTAGGGGTACTCTTCTTCCCCCTGAGCCCCCCGAGCCGCAAAGGGGCCACGCACTCTAAACCAAAGAACAACTAGCAACCAACTCATCTCGCAAGGTCAAGCTACCACTCAATACCCGAGCTGGGTATCCCAACTCCCACAAGATAAGTCAGTCAAGTCAAAAATTATGAAGCGTAATGTTACGCATGAAGAAGAGATCCATACTCATCCTCCTCCATCCTTTATATAGAGTTTCTAAGTGATTTTTTTCCCAAATTCCCATTTAATTTGTTTTCCATTAATTTAATTCAGAAAAAACCTCCCCCGTACACATGTCACCCATCCCCTTAGTTGCACCAGAAATTAATTTCCTTAATTATTTAATTACTCCTATTTCCCTCACCCACCTAAAATCTTTCCTAAAATCGCTCCTAGGTGTCCCCATATTCCCTTACACTTTTCAATTACTTACGCCCTTACTAAATTCCTAATTGAGTTCAATTTAGAAAGTTCTTAAAGGCAAGATTCCTTACTAAGTTAGTCATTCTACTTTTTCCTTATGTTTCCCTTTTTCTTTATGTTTCTCCTTTTTCCCTTAGTTTCGTAATTCTTTTAAGTTTTCCTCTTTTCCCTTTTTATCTAAAACTCAAATAGCAAGTGTAGAAAAATTACCTTTTACCCCTTTTTTCTTTTTAATTATTAAATTTTAATTAGCATATGTAACAAAACAATCATTTCCCCCTTTTTTTTAATTTAATTCCCCAAAGTAATTTGATTTTAATAAATTAATTGAATTTCTTACCCCCTTCTCGTCACATGTTTAATGATTATTATTATTATTTTACGACAAGTATCACTTAGACCTAGATTTTATTTTCCTAGGTTGGGCGACATTTTTATTAGGGAGATTGTTTTTAAATCTTTCTTATCACATCATCGTTCTAAGGCCATCTGGGTTTATTCACTTATTAGTTAACAACGTGACTTTCCCTCCAGGACGCACTAGGTGTTCCAAGGGTGCCACTCACCTCATTCTGTTTCTCTTGCACGACATGCCCTTCAAGATGCACTACGTGCTCCAAGGGTGCCACTCCCCTCTTTCTGTTTTTCTTGCACAACGTGCCCTTCAGGATGCACTATGTTCTCCAAGGGTGCCACTCGCCTCTTTCTATTTTTCTTGCGCGACGTGTTCTTAAGGACGCACTACATGCTCCAAGGGTTCCACTCGCCTCTTGACTGACTTGGTAGACATCAAAAACCCCTAGAGTCGATACTCCGCCAGGTGATATTGTGGGAGACTAAGGGCCTCTAAGAAATAAGGCCCCTACCTTATTGTGCGCCCCTTAGAATCATCATGAGCGACTGTCGCAGTTTGCCCTCACGTCATCGTGGGTCTTCTCAAACTAGTTAATTGTTAACCTACAATTCGAGCCACGGCATGAGCGCTAGTAGGTTGTGGCAGGGTTGTTGTCCACACCTCTCCCTCAACGTCTATGGTTGTCGTCTGTGACCCCTCTACTCTGTATGTGAGTTTGGTCGGCAAATTATCGTCAGCCTGCATCATCAACGAATCATGTCAGAAATAAAATCAATCATCATAACATATAATCATATGTGCATATGTCATATCAACAATAATCAAACCCCAATAGTCCACTCCCGGACTCGATCCGAAGTCCAAGGGGGTTCATCGATGCCTTTGCATCCTCGAGGTCCAAAGTCCTGCACACTCGGGAGAACCCAACCAATAGAACTTGTCTATGTAAATACACAAAATAACATATAATCACAGTATCCATAATGCCTCATAATCATAATCAAATGACCAAGAGTATAATAATCTGGGTCACTTGCAAGCAAGTGTCCTCAAAGAATAAGTTTGCTCAGTGCGCACAAGAGAGGGATGTTACACTAGCCATCGTATGTAAAACGTATCTCCCCATAGTCCTCTCTCAATTTCATTTAGGGTTGCAGATGTAATCAACCACATCTTTTAAATAGATGTGTCAACATCATGAAGTCCATGCAATTGGTACAGAAAATTGGATGCTAGTTCGTATTGATATGACTTTATTGCTTCCAAATTGTCATTGTGTAACAATTTAAGAAGTGATCTATCAATCCATTTCAAAACTCAATGGAAGAATAAAGGAAATGCAGTAGAACTTGAAATGCATCAAATAGACAATCTCTTGTAGTGTACAAAAAATGCATCTAATCTAAAAATATGGTTGTTACTCAGTACTTAGTCAATGTTGGTATGTACAATGCAATACCCTTTCATTTGATAGCTTTTAACATCTATTATTTCTATCATTTTCTAATATGTGTTCTTCAAATTATTCCTAAGTTATGTTTATGATATTAGGCGATTGGGGAAAAGGAACAATATAGTTTTGAAAATGCATACCTTGTCTTTTATCTCCTTTAACCTCGTTTCCTTTAACTTTGACTTTCCGTAGTCGCTATAGCATGTTTCTGAAAAACAAAACAGTAACCAGTCTTTAATGTACTCCTATACATATATTGTAAGGAGTAAGAACTATTTTATGTCAAAATTGATTAAGGCTTCCTAGGAAATACCTTTTCCAATCATAGTTTACAATATCTGGAACTAAATGAATTAGTAGTAGGAAAAATTGTACGAGAAACATTTTCATCTTTGGTTGAAGATCTATGCAAAATAGATAAGTATTACGTAATTTACATTAAGAAAATCCAAAATTGAATATATGGAAACCATAAACTATAAGTGCATTGCTTTCGGATTGCATAATTTACATTAAGCCCATCCAAAATTGAATATGTAGAGACCAGAAACTATATTTTCATTGGTTTTTGGAAAAAATAGCATCTCCAAGGGCAATTTTTTAAGTGGGATCATTGTTAATTACAACTCTAAATTACCACATATGCCTCCTTTCTGTTTGGATTTGGTGACAACGAATTCCTCCAATGATGGATTTGGATCCTATTATTCTGCATTGGTTACAACTAAATAGACCAAGTTAGAATATGGATAGGGATTGCATTTAATAATGAGTTTCTTGTAAATGTATATAAATACATGTAAGCCCGAGGCAGAGAGAGAGACAGAGTGAGAACTTGCTAGTCTGTTGTAATCTCCATGGTCGGAATAATAAGACAATTGATACCTATGCTTGGTGGACGTAGCCCAACGTTTGGGTGAACCACGTGAAATCCCTGTGTTTATAATCTGTGTGTGATTGTTAATTATCATATGTCAATTGTGTCTTCCACATTGACAATTCTAACAAGTGGTATCAAAGCTACTGCGTTGGAGATCCGTGAGGCGAGATCTGTGGTGCAAGAAGGTGAATTGAGAAGGTGTCGCAGATAGAAATTGAATAGAAAGTCATCAACACTCCCCAAGCAGTGTTAAAGACGCACTGACACACTCACACTTATGAAATTAAAAAATTTGTGTATCACGCGCACTGTATCATACACCATACAGTGTCGACGCTCCCCCATCCACATTCAAGGAAGGCTAGCGCTCCCCATGAACCCTAAGGGAGCGTTGATATTCAAAGTAGCGCTCCCCCACCCATTGTGAAGGAGAGCCGATCTCCTCAAAGGAAATATTCGGATGGTAATATTCGCATGCTTTTTTGTCTTTGGAAAAGTTTAAGGTATGAACAATTACAATAATTAGAATATTATATTCTATGCATAAAACAAAGGTGGAGGAGTGTGTGCATAATACGTTAACAATTGCAAATTGCAAGTCAGGTGGGTGTATAAGGTAAAAAGGTTTTTTAATTGAGGTTTATTATATTTGGGATTAACTATAATATTTAAGGAGGAGGGTTTTTTAAAAAGGTGAATTTTTTTTTTAAATTAAAGGTGAGGTTGGTAAAAGGATTTTTTAATTAAATATTTTATTAAATTTTGTGGAATTTAAACCATTATTCCTCCACATATTTTTTAAAGGGTCTTGGTTATTATAAGCAGTGGGTATTGGGATATTTTTTGTGTTAATGGCTAAGATGCAAAGTTCAAAGTTTGAAGTTGAAAAGTGCAGTGGTAAAAGAAACTTTCAGCTCTGGAAGCTCAAGATGCGGGATTTACTGGTGCAACAAGGGTTGAAAAAAACATTGGCAGGCAAGTCAAAGAAACCAACAACCATGATGAATGAGGAATGGAAAGATCTGGATGCAAAATCTCTTAGTACCATTTGTTTATGTCTAGCGGATGATTTTGTGTTTAATATCGTAGGAGAGGATACAACATCAGGCTTATGGAGCAAGTTGAAAAGTCTATATATGACGAAGTCCTTGACGAGTAGAATCTACTTGAAGAGAGAGTTGTACAGTTTGCGGATGAAAGAAGGTACAAAAGTTGTTGACCATTTAAATACCTTCAATGCCCTTATAGTTTAATTGACTAGTATGGAAATTAAATTCGAAGATTAAGATAAGGCTATTAAACTATTGTGTTCGTTGCCTAGGTCTTGGGATAATCTAGTCACCTCTATTAGCTTTAGATCAGTAGATGTTTTAGATTATGACTCTGTTGTGGGAGCTTTGTTGGCTGAGGAGATGAGGAGAAAATCTAGTCAAGAAACCTCAACTTCAGAGGTGATGCTGG
>SNQJ01S0006233.1:173373-184290 GCA_010110895.2 Picea sitchensis
ATAATTCATTGTATGGCCTATTGGTACCCAGGAAAATATACAAGAGGTTTGAATCCTTCATAGTGAGTCATAATTTTTCAAAGGGTAGGAATGACTATACACTTTATAGTACATTCACAATCTTGATGTTATTTGTTGCTTATATGCTCGATGCAAGCTGAAGCATGGATAAATCAGTAAGAAAATGACTCGGGTAGACAGGACAATTCAGATGAGGGATCAAGGAGCAGCAAAACAAATTATGGGCATAAAAGTATACCGAGATGGTAATGGTAAGATGTGGTTGGAGTTTAGTATGAACATTGTAAAACCAATTTTTATCCCTCTTTCTTTCCATTATAAGTTTTCTTCAAGTATAGGTCCTGTCTATAAAGAAGAAAAGGTTATGTCTCGTGTAAGTTCAGTAGGAGGTATGTTGTATGTGATGAAATGGTTAAGACCAAATGTTTCACATGCTAATAATGTTGTCAGATACATGACAGATTCAGGTGTTGTAGTGAAATGGGTTCTTCGGCGTTTGAGAAGCACAAATGTCACCTATAATGGTTACACTGAGATGGTCTGTGATAATTGTAATGTATATTGTAATACAGGTGTTTTGGATAGGAGGAGATCTATCACTAAATATGTCTCACAACACAGTTGTGGAAGACATGTTGGAGGTGGACTGACCCCTGAGGAAATCCAAACTCGTGCAAGTAACACAGGCGAGGTCATGAAACCAGTTTTGTTAGAGAAGTTGCAGTGGTGCTTGACTTCTCTTGGCTTGCAGAAAATGTGATGAACAAAAGGAAGGAGCAAGGTATCAGGTTAATTGTTGTCAAGGTGGAGATTGTTGGGATTTGGTGACAACGAATTCCTCCAAGGATGGATTTGGATCCTATTATTTTGCGTTGGTTGCAACTAAATAGACCAAGTTAGAATATGGATAGGGATTGCATTTAATAATCAGTTTATTGTAAATGTATATAAATACATGTAAGCCCGTAGAGGCAGAGAGAGAGATAGAGTGAGAACTTACTAGTCTGATGTAATCTCCATGGTCGGAATAATAAGACAATTGATGTCTATGCTTGGTGGACGTAGCCCAACGTTTGGGTGAACCACATGAAATCCCTGTGTTTATAATATGTGTGTGATTGTTAATTATCATATGTGAATTGTGTTTTCCGCATTGACAATTCTAACACTTTCTTATACATATATTATAAAGAGTAAGAAGTATTAAAAAAAGCTTAACCAAAAAAATTAGGTCAAAACCACAATCTATATGTAAATTGGTTTTCAGTTGCATAATTTACATGAAGCCCATCCAAAAAATGAATAATTTAGGTCATTCCAAATCAAGTCTCAAATCGTGTGTACAAAAAATAGGCAATTGTAATAGAGTTTACCTGGGTTGTGAGCTACAAGATAGGGAGAAAAATTGCAGTGTTGATTTACCAATGAGCAAACCTGCCTATCTCTGAACCTTCTTATTCCTTGTGTTATGACTATGGAAACATCTGGTTTATACTACTCGTTGAGGTACCAAAACTAAGGGTAACAGCCCAACTAATAATATCTTAGTGCATGATTTAGGGTGAGATTACAATCACGTCAATATGAAAATGTGAAATAAAATAAATCATGCTTTCTCGATTTTCTTTTGAAAAAGCTTAAACATTTGGGTAAGACCGTCCACAAAAAGAGCTTCTTATAATCTACTTTTATGCATTACTATCGAGCCTTCTCTCGATTATATGTATATGTATATATATAAGCATATGTATGTATTAATTATCATAGAATTTATTTAATAGGTTTTTAATCATAGCATTTACTTTTTAAGTTTTGAAACTTGGTTTATCTTTACAAGTTAAAATATTTGTTTATAAATTATAACACATCACGGAATATTCATAATCACAATTCAAATTTATGTGAAGGATAAAAAGGTTTTGCGAATGTTTTATTTGTGTTCTTTAATTAATTTAAATCTTGTATTGTTAAATTATAAATATATTATTTTATATAAATTTGTGATTTCTCCTAATTAATCATAAAAAGATCGTGTTATTAACCTTGAAAACATTCCAATTATTACAATTATATTATATACGTTTTAGTGATGGAAAACAAAGAATAAAAATGAACATAACATCAAATGTGATCATTTAAAAGAGATTTATTTATATATTAGATATGAAATGGTTAGCTTACTTATTAAAGGTGATCGAGTAACATTATATTATAGAATTTTACAATTAGTTATTTTTGGATAAATATGGTGATTTTATAATTTATGGGATATTCTTATTTTTTGTCTTAATTTTTTTGAATGTTGAAATACAATCTTACATATTTTGAAGATTAAACTTTAAAAGTCAAGATGGTTCCTAGAAAAGTGGTGGAAAAAAACTATGCTAAGTTAGAACATGTGTGTCTTCTATTTATTTGATAATCTTAGAATCACATTAATTATGGTACATTTTTCATTGTGCAGACTTCTCTTTATGGGTTTAGGTAAGTTGGAAATAAACAAGGTCACTTTTCTGAACCAGACAAATTCATACTCCAGGTCCAGACCTGGAAAAGGGATTTGGGGTCTTAAATAACCAGAAAGAATAAACTAGTGACTTACCTATACTCCCACCTAACACCTGTTGTTTTCACATAGATAAGAGATAGGGACCTAAAGTGATATGTGTATATCTAGTTCGATCTAAATGATTCTCTTATATTTTGGGTGGGTTCCTCAAAGCACAAATTATATATAAAAAAATTAGTAAACATTGGAAGGATTTCCAATGCTACATCTATAAAAGCCACAACCTACTTCTACATTCCTCACCTTACTTTATTTGGTTTTATTAGATATTTAGTTCCTTGCAATCATGTGTTTCCACTTTTTCTTTTGATAACATAGGTTTTCAAGTTATGAGTATAGCATCTTCTAACGTTGAAGAAATACAATTGAAATAGGCTCCAATAATTAAAAACCCAACTTGAAAAATAGTCATAATGATCCATTAATGTAATTTAGTTTAATTATTAGCCACTTATTAATGCATATACCTCGTGGATTAGTACAGGAAAAAATTAAATGCATTTTCTTTAATCTCCAAATAAAAAAGCTTAGGCGAACTCGTTAACTCGTCAGGTACTGTTGATGGGCCAAAAATTGCATGTGTCAAACAATAAGGGAGAATGCCCAATGGTGAGTCCCAGTTAGACTCACTCTCCTTTGATATAGCAATCTTCGACCAATATGTGGGCCTGGTTGCGACTAAGATTTTTAGAAAATAGAAAAGAAAATCAAAATTCCTTCAAATTATTCTTTTAATTTAAGTTCTAACTATAAAAATAAAATCTAAACTGTATAATCTATATATTTTTCTAACTTATCCTAATCAGGATCTTATCTAAGAATTTAGACACGAGATTAAGTTAAATTTCCCAACATTGAAGGAATTCAAACTGGAAGCAATATGTATAAAATAGTATTGAAACTAGTATAATTCATAAAGAATTATTAATTACACCTGCAACATTACCACTACATCCAATACCAACCACAAATTAATTAATTAATTAATTTGTTCACACTTAACGAATTCAAATGCATTATCATTAAGCAACTAATGAAATTAATTGAGAGTACGGAAGAATATCATAACACAGTGAATACCATTTATGGCCACCAAATTGAGCTTTTTTCCTTTATTCATGCAATAGGAATATTAAAAAATCCCCTTGGGAAAAAATCCCCTTTCTCATGCAACGGTCTTTCTTTATAGAATAAGAAAGACCTTTCAAATTTCGTAATTGTTAATCATTATAGTTACACTACTTCAAATCATCTCTTTTGTCTTATTATACATTTAGGACTCCCTTTACATCTTTATTTATGAATATACAAAAATTACTCACAAAATTTAGGAAATACTCTTTGTAGCCAAATTCTTTGTAGGCTTAATAAATGTAAACAATCCTTAGTGGTGATCTTCTTTGTTTCCTCAACACCCTCACAAGAGGCCTTCCAAGTATCCAACGGTACTTATGTCTTCCCCTTCTCCCTTTGATTAAATCTGTGAAAACCTAAAGGAGCCTCTACATATTGTTTTTGCTAGTCCACCACTACATCAAAATCATCTCGGACAGCTTTTCTTTTATTCTTTTGCTCCTCCACATGGTCCGATAGTTTGGTTAACTCATCATGATATTCTTGTATTTCATTTAACTCAGGGAAGAAAGTTCTCTAAGTTCCGCTTATACCTTAATTGGATATAGTGGCTTCTTCTTTTACAACTTCCAAGACACTCATGATTTTATTGATCTCCTTTATGTTTGCCTCAATTTTATGGATTTTTTCTCCATATTCTATAATCTTTAATTCTACTTCTTAGAGAGAGCAACCTTTTCCTGGTGTTCTGCTCTTCACTTCTCCATTTCCAACATATGTGTCTTCTTCAATGTCTCTACCTCATCTCTATGTAACTGATATTTCTCATCGGCCTAGTGCCTAAATTCAACTTCCATCTACCCTCTCTTTGTTGCTTCAACTGATCTTATAGGACTCATATATTTACCTTGTGGTTGTCGAATGTAGCAATCATCTCGCTGACATTGATGGAGTTTTCACCTGCAAAAGCACTTTGAGTTGAGGTTGTGTCTTTTGCATTCTATTGGGGATATTTCCCAAGGATACATAAAATCATCATATATGATGCTTTCTTGATGGGAGTGTATTCTATACTTTGTCTCTTTTCTAACTCTTAGCAATTCCTCTTTTGGATTTGATGAAAAATATTTATCCCAAGGACACCACAGCATCATTAAAATCAACTAATTGTGCAGAGGAGTAAGAGAAACAAGTCAGTGTTGTATTGAGTTGGGTGCCAGGGTTGATAGGAGAACCAAGCATTGTGATTCCCTATGTAGTGATGGGGCTAGTATCTTTATCTTTGTCCTCTTCCAGTTTCCTTTTTTTATGTTTCTCTGCTTCAATTGCCTCCTCTTTTTTCCTTCTTGCTTTTGTTTCTTCTCTCTCCTTTCTTTCTTCCTTTGTTTTTATTTTTTCTTTCTTCCTTTACAGTTTTTTGAGCTGCTCTCTCTTCTTTCTTTTTGTTATCAATTCTTCTTTTATATTCTTCCCTCTTTCTCTTTTCTTATTCTCCTTTATTTCTTGTTTCTTCTTCTCTACTTTTGGCTTCTTCTTCCTCCTACTTTTATTTCTTTCTTAATTTCTCTTCAACTTCCAAAGCCCTTTTTATAAGCTCTTCTTCAATTGCCTCCTCTTTTTTCCTTCTTGTTTTTGTTTCTTCTCTCTCCTTTCTTTCTTCCTCTGTTTTTATTTTTTCTTTCTTCCTTTATAGTTTTTCGAGCTGCTCTCTCTTCTTTCTTTTTGTTATGAATTCTTCTTTTATCTTCTTCCCTCTTTCTCTTTTCTTATTCTCCTTTATTTATTGCTTCTTCTTCTCTCCTTTTGGCTTCTTCTTCCTCCTATTTTTCTTTCTTTCTTAATTTCTCTTCAGCTTCCAGAGCCCTTTTTATATGCTCTTCTTCATTTTCTTCTTGATCCTTTCTTTTGTCTTCATCTCGCTCTTTTTTAGTGGCTAGCAAATGTTCCCATTGTTCTTTGGCCTTATTTATTTCTCGTCTTCCTCTAATTGTAACTTCTTTTGTTATTGTTTGTCTTGAACCCTAGTTAATGCTTCCTCGAAGGACATGGCTCCTTGGAAGATGTCATATAAAGGATTTGTATCACTTTTGAAAGGGTGTATTAGTCCCAAATATTTGATATGTTCTCCAACAATGAATTTTGGGGCATGGCTTCTAGCATCACCTATACATAGACTCAAATCCTTTAGAGTTGTGGCCTCCTTCTCGGCATGAGGTTCATTTAATAGAGAAACAAATCCCACTTTGATGGGAAATCTTGGTCATATTCTCTTTGAACTTGAGGCTAAGAATGGAGTAATCCTTGCCTCAATAGTCTGACAAGAAATTTCCATGAAAATTAGCCTATCAGGTACATACTTAGGGAGCAGTTGTGGAGCAGATTCACACCCAAAAACTCGGATATAAGTATAATGCTTCCCCATGTACCAATCTCTTGTGTCTTTGAGGGATTCAATTGCTTCTTGAGGTAATCTCAGAGATTGTTGATTATAGATGGAAAAAAAAGAGGTGCCATGAACTAGTCAGAGATGTCATAAAAGTATTTTCTGAAATTTCTTTCTCATATCTCAAAGCAATAAATATGTATAGGGGGTAAGATAGGGTTCCAATTCCAACCCATTGCAGGAAAGGAAATTGAAAAATATATAGCATCAATTAAATATGAAGACATATAAAAACTTGGTTTCTTAAGCCCTGGAGCCTCTCTAACAGCTTGAAATATGTTGATAGATAATATTTGGTCCCAATTGAAGGTTTTCCCTGCTTCAGCCACATAGTGTGTGATAGTTACGCATTCCAACTTGAAATGAGTACACCCTTCTTCTCCATAGATTCTGCAAATCAGTGTTTCCAGAAGTTGGTAGGGTTCCTTGAGACTCTAAATCTAGTACAACCTATTATCTTTTGAAGTAAATTGCGTGTGTTCACCCCACCATTCTCTTATTAAATCAACTAATTTGGGGTATTCTCTTATGAATTTGTCGAGGAACTGCTTGTTCAAATATGCATAAGGTTTTTGCAACTGATACCTTTTATGGATGTCGTATGGCTATAATCCCAGATATAAATCCAATGTCGGATGATCAGGTGTAAGCATCGAATCCATTACCAACTAAAGCACCCAATTCAATAGTCAAGGCATAAGTATAATCAATCATAGAGATAGAGTTAAACATTAGTGAGTTAATTAATTGTTATAATGCTTATGATTTTGGAAATTGGGTTGGAAATCGATCATGATAACAAGACTATTCATTTAGATGCTCAATGCAATACATGTGCAGTGTGCATTGCAACAATAACCACATTAGCATACAAGTCATCCAAATAGTAGGATAACATCAAACTCTTGGCCCAATGCATGGCCCGGGAGTTTACCAAATTCCCTGTTACTATGGCATATCATACATTGGCCAAACTAGGAGATCCTTCAAAGCCCATCTCAAAAAACACATAGCTAACACAATCCTTAATCGCATCTCCAAATCAACTATTGTTGAACACTCTTTCAATTCTAAACATCTAATTTTTTTTTTGCAAAACCAAAATCCTAGACTCAGTACCCTATTACTCTTCTCATGTCATATGCAAAGCTCTTGAAATCGAAAAACATCCTAACAATTTTAACTGTGAAGACAATTATAAAATTAACCAATCCTAGAAACATGTTAGTCATCACATCAGACAATCAAACTAACTAATTTTTCTTACATCTTTCACGTGCCACCCTATCCTCGTATGTCCCCCACCCCACCTTGGCCTTTGTAAAAAATTATCCTCATTCCAATCTATAATCCATAATTTTTATCATCTTAAATCCATAATTCTCAATTTAATCATCCTAAATCCATGATTCTCAATTAATTTTCAATTATTCTTATTCTTAGCCTCTAATTACTTCTAATTATTATGTAATTTGTATTAATTATATAATTAATAAATAATAAATATTATTAACCAAGTATTCTTTTCAATTTGTTATTCAACTTTTCATCTATTCACATGTTCCCTTCTTTAATTGATTTCCTACCTTCCTAAACCCTTAAATTATTCTTTTGTTGTCCTCAATACCTAACCTCTAACTAATTCCAATAACTAATTACTCTTAATTATATCCTCTAAGTTTATAATTTGACATTTTACGCATTAATTAATAATAACAAAATAACTCTCTTTTTCAATTATATTTCAATTCCTAACGTCTAAGTAATTTCAATTAACTAATTATTATTAATTAATATTAACTATTTTGTTATTTAATCATTATTATTGATTAACTATATTATTATTTAAATTAATTAATTATGATTATTATTAACTATATTAGTATTTAATAATTATTATAGATTTACTATATTAATATTTAACAATTATTATTGATTAACTATTCTCTTAGCTTTAAAATTTAATCTTTTAATATAATTTAATCTTTTCAATAATAACAAAATAACTCCCCATTTTATTTTATTTTATTTTTACTTTTTTTATTCACATCAGCTAATTTATAACAGCTATGTCTATCATTTTCCCTAACGGTCATATTATCTTCAATTTTATATACCCCCTACCCCAACACTCTTTTCATACTCATTGCTTCAACAATCCCTAATGGTGGGTGGAGTGTCAACTCGAAACATTGGACATTTCAAAAAATCCATACACGATTTATTTTCATAATTACAAATAGCATCAAACTCTTTATTTATTGATATAAATTATGAATTTTTCATTAAAAAAATTTAGAATTAACATTGACTCTTCTTATTATAAGAAGGGGACTAGCCACTATGTGGCTTATCTCCCTTGTTTCCTTATAAAGGTTCTTTGGATAAGGTTGTGTGTAACATTGAAATTAGTCTTCAAAATATTTCTAGAAAAATGTGTTGAGTTGGCACTCTGACAAAACAATCTGAAAGGTACATGTGCCAAAATCCATTTGTTGGGCTCCAAACTTTTACAAAGCAGGTGCTTACTAAAAACAAAAATGGTTATCATGTATATCTATATAGAAATATTAATGCATAGATTAGTTGGTTCAGGAAAACCATCTAGGGTAGGTGGGTCATAGTGAGTGAATTATAAGTGTGGCCCATCCCCTAGATCCATCTACCCAAACAATCCTATCCTAACAAGACTATATTATCTACTCTTGACTCAAGGGAGATGAGCCCTGAACACAATCCTATATGCCCTATGCACACCTTATTATGTATAGGCCAGCACTATCCTTTCACAGTCTGTACTCTCCCTTCCACACTTTCTTTATAAATTTTCCTACTATGACTATCCTTCCACGATCCTTATTATGGGCTTGATTAGAACATATATATGAAATTGGGATTGGAAGAGCATATTCAATCCATGGTTATAATATGTATGGATGGATGTTCTAACCGTGGATTGAATATGCTCTTCCAATCCCAATTTCATGTACCCGAGACAATCATATCCTAACAAGACTATATTATCTACTCTGGACTCAAGGGAGATGAACCCTGAACACAATACTAGATCCATCTACCCAAACAATCATATCTAACAAGACTATATTATCTACTTTGGACTCAAGGGAGATGAACCCTGAACACAATCCTATCTACCCTATGCACACATTATTATGTATAGGCCAACATTATCCTTTCACGATATGTACTCTCCCTTCCACACTTTCTTTATAAATTGTCCTACTATGACTATCCTTCCACAATCCTTATTATGGGCTTGATTATAACAAATATATGAAATTGGGATTGGAAGATCATGTTCAATCCACGGTTAGAATATCCATCCATGCATATTTATAAGTCACACACACACACACACATATATATAACACATACACACAGGTTTGAGCATATCTAAAGGTGAGGGTTGAACATAACATAGACAAATCATAAGTGAGATTTGCATTCATTGTCCTAGGGTTTTGTTTGTTTCAACTGAAGGGAAGGTAGGTCTAGTATGCATCCTGACTCTGGAAGGTGGATTCTCAGTCCCATTCTTCATAAGAATCCTCTGATTTTGCACAATGATACCCAAAATTATATATTGGGGGCATATCCTTGATGTAGGAGCATCACTCCAACTCATTAGCACGTCAGAAGCCAACGCAATAACTCACTAGGAGAGAGCGGATCCCAAGAAGAGAGAAGTGCCAACTTTCTCAACTTTGAGTTTAAATCTCAAATTTTAATGTAATTAAAATTTTGTAAGGCTCGAGGAAGGTCGAGCCATTTTATTGTGTAAGGATAAATGTAAAGTCACCTTTAATGGGTCATAGTTATACAAATCTTGAGCATCGCCTCAGATTTGAAGATGTAAATGAATATTTGTGGTAATAATATTAGTGTTAGGATGTTTTAATTATGAAATGAAAGCACTAAGATGATTTGGAGGGAAGGCTCGAGAAGCCCCCTCATGTATAAATGTATGTAATCTATGCCCAAGAGAGGCTATTGAGGAGAGTTGTAAAGAGTTGTTAGTCAGTTGTTGAAGGAAGAGATAGTCAGTGAGTAGTTGTTGAGAGAAAGAATTGAGACTATGTTGCAGTCCAGTCTTGTACACATTGTAAAGACCATTAAGATTTAATACAAAGAGAAGAATTACCTGCATATGAGTTTCTATGTGTATGTTATGTGAGTTTTATTAATGCGGTTGAATGTTTACTATGTATGTTTGTGAATGATGTGAGTATATTATGTTCCCTTTCCAGGAATAGATAGACTTCTCTATATGTGGGTGAAATTCTAAGTGGTCTGGGCTCTCACGGTTGTGTGAGGAGTGCACATTAGATTTGTTAGAAAACTCTAAAAGGCCAGCACAAGTAGTGCGCAAGAACTCAAGAAGGAGTTCTATGAAGAGCGTGTCAGGTGGAAATACCAGAACTATTCATAAGCTCAGAAGGGATAATGCAAGGAGTGCACAGAGCAAGCGTAAGGAGCATGCCTACACTCAGAGCAGTGTAAAATCTCAAGGGAAGGATAGTGCAAGTATGCATAGAGAAAGCGCAAGGAGTGCAGTTCAAGACTCGAGAGGTAAGTGCAAGGAGTGCACAGAGCCAATGCAAGGTGTGTAGAGGTCGAACCATCTACAGGTTTGAAAGCTCAGGAGAGATAGTCTGAGTGTATGCAGAGACGAGCGCAAGGAGTGCACATGAGACTTTTATAAATCCCAAGCTCAAGGAGGAGGCAAGTGCAAGGAGTGCATGAAGCCAACATTTCATTTAAAACATAGTTACCAACACAAGAACTCTAG
>SNQJ01S0006234.1:11584-70008 GCA_010110895.2 Picea sitchensis
CCCAGCAAAAACTTCCTTAATATAGATAGCCAATACAATGCCAAGAGAATAAACCAAACAATACAAAAAGTCCTCTCCCAAGAATGCGCCTCTCTCTCTCTTCCTTCTTCTCCAACTGCAGCTCCAAACTTGCGCTCTGATGAACAAGTGAGTGAGTGAACAAATGAGGCGCTAGCCTCTCTTATTTATACAATTTGGCAAGCGCTGAATTGAGGTGTCTTTTCACTGGTAGGGCCGATTTCCATTCTGGGTGGTTATAACCACTTTAATATATTCTGGGGGCCGACTTCTCATTTAGCCTATTACAATTAGGGTTTGACCAATCTGCAAAAGGGGATTTGGTCCTTTCCAATACCTGACATGATCAATCCACAAAAGGGGATTGATCTAATGAATAATACATCAATAATAAATAGAATACTCTTTGCAGTTACAATATTTCAACACTCCCCCTTAACAAGAAGGGTATTCTACAACAACATCAGGCGAGAAGAGGACCACATCATCAACAACATCTTGGAACACTGGCTGGTGTATCTATAAATCATCAAAAGTTTTTCTCATCATCAATATCATCATTCTCAACAGAGAGTTGGAATGGTATCATCATCTGAATCAACATGGATTAGTATAAAATCTATTACATCATCATCACAACACGAGGCTGGTCACATCATCACAGCACGAGGCTGGCACATCATCACAACACTTAAGCTGGCACATCATCACAACAATTAAGCTAGTTGGCACATCATCACAACACTTAAGCTGGCACATCATCACAACAATTAAGCTGGCACATCATCACAATAATTAAGCTGACACATCATCATAGCAATTAAGTTGGCACATCATCACAACAATTAAGTTGGCACATCATCAACATGAAGCTGTATCACAACACTAGGCTGGCAACACAACACTACTTCCCCTTTCGAGGGAGGTCCTTTCGGACTATACCAAGCTTATCTCGAAAGTGCTCAAACTTTACACGAGATAGAGGCTTGGTCAACACATCAACAACCTGTTCATCCGTGCTAACATACTGGAGCTTTATGCCTCCCCTCTACACCATATCATAGATGTAATGATATTGGATCTCTATGTGTTTTGACTTGTCATGAAACACATGGTTCTCTGTCATCTTTATGCAGCTCTGGTTATCACATAGGATCATGGTTGCTTCCATCTCTAGGTCGAATAGACCTGTCAACAACTTCCGAAGCCACATGGCTTCACAACTGGCAGAACATGCAACAATGTATTCTGCTTCCGCTGTGCTGAGAGCAATGCTTGATTGCTTCTTACTCTGCCATGAGATCATGGCTGACCCCAGACTGAAACAACATCTTGAAGTGCTCTTCCTGTCAGAGACACATCCAGCCCAATCTGAATCAGTGTACCCATTCGATCTGAAGTCATGATCTCCATCATAATTGAGACCACAATCTAATGTACCCTTAAGGTACCTCATCACATGTTTTGCAACAACTAGGTGAACATGTCTGGGTTCTACCAGAAATTGACTTAAAGTGTTCACAACAAAACAAATATTTGGTCTGGTGTTCGTCAGATACATCAATGATCCAATGATCTGTCTATAGAGCGTAGCATCAATCAATTCTGATGAAGTGTCGACCAGAAGCTTCAACTTGGTTTCCATGGGTGTATTCATGGATTTGCACTCCAATATATCAAATCTCTTCAGGATTTCAACTGCATACTTCCCTTTGTTAAGGAAGATCCTCTCTGGGCTCTGCCATACCTCAAGACCTAAGAAATAATGCATTAGGCCAAGGTCTTTCATCTCAAATTCTGCAGCGAGCTTCTTCTTACATTCATTGATGAGCTTTTCTTCTCCAGTTAAGAATAAGTCATTCACATACAACAACAATATAACAAGCTCATCATTCATAACCTTGAAGTAGAGGTTAGAATCAACTTTACTCTTGGTAAAGCCCAAGCTCGTCAGAAAACTGTCTATCCTTCCATACCAAGCTCTAGGAGCTTGCTTCAATGCAGACATGAGTCTTCCTGTCTTCAACTTCAAATCCTTGAGGTTGTTCTATATACACTTCTTCTTCAATGACACCGTTTAGGAAAGCTGTCTTTACGTCCATCTGGTGTAACTTCCACTTCATCTTAGCTGCGAGGGCTATGATGGTTCTGATCGAAGTGTATCTGGCTACAGAAGCAAATGTCTCTTCGTAGTCAATGCCTTCCTTTTGAGAAAAGCCACGAGCGACAAACCTTGCTTTATACTTTTCAATACTTCCATCAACATGTTTTATTTTGAAAAACCATTTGGAAGATACCACATCCTTGCTCTTCGGTCTGGGAACTATTTCCCATACATCATTCTTTATAATGGATTGGTATTCTTCTGTCATGGCATCTTCAAAGTAGGTAGGCTCCTTCTCTAAGAGATCACACATCAAAGCCATATAACTGGAGAATTACTTAGGTCTCTTCACTTGTCTCGTGGTTCCTTCGGGGACACCATACTTCTCTCCATCTTGAATAAGTTCCCTTGCCCAAGCTGACTTTCTCTTGTGGGAGATTGTCATGTGGGGAGGTTCTTGAAATTCTACTATGTCATGATTTTCTAGAATTTCCTCATCAGGGGAAGCTATGACTTCCCTCACTGGTTCTGCAACTCTGGGAGCTATAGGTTCCTCCTCATATACTTATTCAAGCTGGCATCTTCTTGATTTCTTGAGTGCTGCATCTTCATCAAAGGTCACATCCCTGCTGATCTCAATATGATGGTGACTTGGTATGTAAACTCTGAAGGCCTTGGAGACCTCACAGTATCCAACAAATGTTCCCTTATTTCCTGAAGGGTCCAACTTGTTTCTCTTCTCTTTTGGAATATGTACAAATACTGGGCAGCCAAATATTTTGAGATGGCTTACTTCTGGCTTCTTTCCGGAGAACATCTCTTCCGGGGTCTTGAACCCAAGTGCACTATGGGACAATCGGTTTTGTACATATACTGTTGTTCTTGCTGCTTCTGCCCATAAGCACATTGGAAGATCTTGATCATGGATCATGGTCTTCACTGCTTCCATTATAGTTCTGTTCTTTCTTTCTACTACACCATTTTGTTGAGGATTGTAGGGAGTGGTGAGCTCCCTCTTGATCTCGACATCTTTGCACTAGTTTACAAACTTTTTTGAGGTGTATTCTCCTCCATTATCTGACATGAGTATCTTGATTTTTCTTTCAGAAAGATTATCTATCAATGCTTTGAATTCCTTGAATTTACTGAACACTTCATCTTTTGATTTCAAAAAGTAAACCCAGGTTTTACGAGAATAGTCATCAATAAATGATACATAGTATACATACCCACTGATGGAGGATGATGGCATTGGGCCACACACATCTGAGTGAATGAGTTCTAAGACTTCTTCTGCTTTACTGTCTCTCTTAGGAAAAGGGTTCTTGATGTTCTTCTCTTGTGCACATCCATTGCACACACCTTCATGGTCAACCTTGAGTTCTGGTAGACCTGTGACTGCCTTGCATACATACGACGATGCCTTGTAGTTGATGTGGGCTAATCTTCTATGCCAAAGTTCACATGGATTCTCAATGGCATGGGTCATGGCTGCTTCTGAGTGACCCTTTAGCTTATACAAGCCACCTTCCTCTTTTCCAATAATGATTGCTTCTTTCATGGTTTTTCTTTTAGCCCACATAAGAACTTCTCCATCTATAAAGGCAACTCTGAAGCCTTTCTTTTCTAAAGCTGATATGGAGAGTAGGTTCTTTGTCAAACCTGGTACATAGAGTATGTCCTTCATCTTCATTGGAGTCCCTGAATTAAGCTTGTAGTTTGATTCTCCTACTCCCTTGATAGGATATTGATAATCATCTCCAAGTGTAACTTTCTGAGAAAACTTTTTTTCTGAAAGGCAAGAGAGAATATCTCTTTGACCTGTCATGTGCTTGAAAGCACCACTATCAATGAGCCAAGTGTCCTCTCCAGGTGATACTGATCCTGAGAGGGTCGAGATTAAGACATAGTCTTCAATTCGTTCTTTTATCATCTTCGTGGGTGGCTCTTCAGCTTCAACTGCATGGGCATGATGCCTCTTGTTTTTCCTCTTGTATTCTTCTCGTCTAGCTGGACATTGTCTTGCAATATGTTCCATCTTGTCACAATGGTAGCATTGGTAAGATGAGAAGTCTCTTTCTTTTCTTTGTCCTTTCTTCTGGAATCTCTTTGGTTGAGATTCTTTATGTATGAATTTGTTTTGGGATTGAGACTCTTTATGAGTTTCTTTCTAGAAGTAAGACTTCTTTCTTCATCCTTTAGTGTGAGTAGCTAGGGCTTGATCTTCATCTCTTGATAGTAAAGCTTCTCGGTTAGCTACTGTTTATTCTTTTTGAATACATTCTTCCCAAAGACTGTCAAATTTTAGTTTCTCTGTTCTGGCACAAATAGTTTGGATGAATGCATCCCACGGTCTTGTGAGACCATTAAGGACCGTCATTATGAGTTCGTCTTCGTCTATAGTATCTCCAATTGCTTCTAGCTGTTCTTTGAATTGAGATATTCTGGAGAAATATTCCTGGATCAATTCTCCTTTCTGCATCCTTGTATTCTTGAATTGAGTTCTTAGATTCATCTTTTGATTTATGTTCTTTCCTTCATATAACTTGGTTAGGGCCTCAAACATTTCTTTTAGAGTCTTCTTTGAAGACACTTGAGGAATCAAGTGATCTTTGATAGAATCTGCAATGATTCTTTTAGCCCTAATTGTGTCCTTTTGGTGCTTTGCTTTATCTGCAGCATTGACAGGTTCTGATACATCTTTTAACGAATCTTGCTAGGTCATTGTCTTCAAGAATGAGTCCAATCCTATACTTCCAGGCACAAAAGTTTTCAACACCTTCTAGCTTGTCAACAAGCTTAGTGCTTGCAGACATCTTTTACCTGGAGCTTAGGAAAATGATTGAAAAATGAAAGTGCTCAAAATTGAATTCTGAACTTACCAGGAGGTGCCCTTGGCTGAGGCGAGTAGCCTAGTGTGGTTAGATTTCAGAAAATCCAACTTTTACCCCTTCAAACTTGATCAACGGATTTTTGGACCTGTGCTTCTGGTTTTCTGGTACTTTGGTACTTCTGGTTTTCTAGTACCTGGTGAAAACTAGGGTTTCACTTTCCGGGAGATCTAGCTACTAAAAAGGTGCAGTGATGATGCCAAAGTGTTCCTTGAGGAAGGCTACACTTTTCTAGATGGCTTTGAGGCTGAAATTCTTCTTCAATAAAAAGCCCTAATTTGCATGTACGACAACAATGACATTTTTCTTCTTCTTGTGAAAGATGCTCTTTTCAGCTTAGCTCTGATACCATGTTAAGGTTTAAACTATTATTAGGTTTCTTTTCAATTTACTAGATAACCATAACATAGATAGGATCACTGAGAAATACACAATCACAAGAGACACATCATTTATCCTGGGAAACCTTCATGGGTGAGAAAACCCAGCAAAAACTTCCTTAATATAGATAGCCAATACAATGCCAAGAGAATAAACCAAACAATACAGAAAGTCCTCTCCCAAGAATGTGCCTCTCTCTCACTTCCTTCTTCTCCAACTGCAGCTCCAAACTTGCGCTCTGATGAACAAGTGAGTGAGTGAACAAATGAGGCGCTAGCCTCTCTTATTTATACAATCTGACAGGCGCTGAACGGAGGTGTCTTTTCACTGGCAGGGCCGACTTCTCATTCTGGGTGGTTATAACCACTTTAATATATTCTAGGGGCCAACTTCTCATTTAGCCTATTACAATTAGGGTTTGACCAATCCGCAAAAGGGGATTTGGTCCTTTACAATACCCGATATGATCAATCCGCAAAAGGGGATTGATCTAATGAATAATACATCAATAATAAATAAAATACTGTTTGCAGTTACAATATTTCAACAACAGCAAGAGAAGAACTGTCTTCAAGGAGGTCGCACCCAAACAACAAGAGGAGAGATGCCTTCAAGGAGGCCGCACCCAAAAACACCTTCAATCAAAAACTGAACTGAACAAGGAGGCCGCACCAAAATTTCAGACCAAGAGAAGTGTAGGTGTGAGAAAATGTAATATGAGAGTGAGGGGTGAGGTTCCTTTTATAGTATAGGAAGGGTTAGGGTGAGGTTTAATTAAAAACCTAATAATTAAAATAAAAATAATAAAAGATAATTAATAATTAATTAATATTTTTAATTAATAAAAATATTAATTAAAAGTCAAATAAGTCAAAGTGACTAAAGAAGACCAACACCACATTAATCAAGAAGGGGAACGAGGGTCAAGCAAGAGGAGGCTACAAGACAAAGTCAAAGGGGTCTTCTTCAATGGCAGACTGTCCACATAAGTCTCATGATAACTTATAAGCTTTTATCATCCCTGCATAAGAGGAAACATCAATGATGTGGTCATGTCCATCTTCGTAGTTGCTCCTAGGTCTCATGGACCATCCCGGGAGAGAAGAAGAAGATCACACATTATCACATCTTGGTATTCAACCAAGAACCACTTGGTCCCATACCAGGTTACCTCAAAACACATCTGGGGGCCCTAGAACACATCTAGGGACTTATATCATCAACCACCAAGGAACACATCCAAGGATCAATCGAAGCACCGAGCAAGGATTCCCTGGAACACATCCGGGGGCCCTAGAACATATCTAGGTACTTATTGCTTGGTCCTTGACCAAGAACCCCAACAATATACTGGGGGCCCTCACTATAGGGTCTTTTGCCATGGCTCTCACTGCTTGGTCCCAAACCAAGAAACCCCAGGAGTGCACTGGGGGCCCTAGCCCTCAGCTAGGGTCTTATGCCATCCTCCCGGAGAATGGCTCTTGCAGTTGCACTAATTTCAACACTCCCTCTCAGCAAGAGAGGCATTCTCAACAACACCAAGCTTGTCTCGAAAGTACACAAACTTTGTCAACGACAGAGGCTTGGTCAAAATATTTGATGTTTGTTCCGCCGTGGGAACATACTGAATACTGAGAATGTTCTTCTGCACCATGTCCTGAACATAGTGATATCTCATCTCAATGTGTTTCGATCTGACATGAAACACCGAATTCTCGGAGTGCTTTATACAACTCAGGTTATCACAGTGGATTACTGTGGGTTCCAGCTCAACACTGAACAAATTTGAGAGTGGCTTTCTGAGCCACACTGCTTTTCTATTAGCAACACTTGCAGCAATGTATTCTGCCTCTGAAGTGCTCTAGGCTATGGAGCCCTGCTTTCTGTTGGACCAGGAGATCATAGCTAAACCCAAACTGAAACAATATCCGGAAGTGCTCTTCTGGTCCACTGTACTGCCCATCCAATCTGAATCTGTATATCCATGAAGCATTACACTTCCACTGGAAGTGTATCTGAGCCCATAGGCTATAGTCCCTCGGACATAATTGAATATGTTTCTGTTCACACATGAACTGGCTGAGGGCATTCACTGCATAACAAATGTCTGGTCTGGTATATACTAGATACATCAAGGACCCAATGAGCTGACGATATACGGTGTGGTTTTCTGGATCTGAACCCGTTTTCTGCCACACCTCTAAGCCAAGAAAGTAATGCATGAGACCCAAGTTCTTCATTTTAAATTTTGCTGATAACTCCCTCTTACTCTGGGCTATCAGATGTTCCTCTCCAGTAAGGAACAAATCATGCACATATAAACCAAGATGACAGTATGATTCTTCACAATCTTTATATAAATATTAGGATTTGCTATACTCTTGGAGAACCCGATACTCTGAAGAAAACTAACAATTCTTCCATACTAAGCTCTCGGAGCTTGGTTCAATCCATACAAGGCTTTCTCGAGTTTGCAGACATGGGATTCTTTCCCATGGATCAAAAAACCCTCAGGTTGTCCGATATAAACTTCTCTTTCAACTGACAGTGGGAGCAAAGATCTCATCTTAATCATTTTCCTCTTCCTAAGATAAATCATGAGCCATAAATCTATTCAACACTGCCATCTGCTGCATGCTTTATTTTGTAAATCCTTTTAGAGGTTACTACCGATTTTCCTTGAGGTCTTGGGACCACTTCCCATACATTATTCTTCAATATTGACTCATACTCTTCTATCATGGCATCCTTCCACACTTTATGTTTGGTAGCCTCTTCAAAAGTGGAAGGTTCCGAGTCAATCACAAGATTCAACTACGCTATCAGACCTGAGTATTTATCTGGTTTCTTGCTTTCTCTGAAGGTACCTTTAGGTGCTGCATGTCTTTCTGCTTCCTTTAAAGTGGCACCAAGCTGGCTTCCTTTTGGCAGGAAGTTTCTTTAAGGGAAACTCAACAAAATCCTTTATGGGATCCACTGAAGGCTTTCTGGCCTTCTCCCTCTGTTATGAAGTTGGAGGTTTTTGGTCGCTTATATTGCAGGGAAGATCTCTGGAACGACGAAAGGCAGCTTCTTCATGGAGACTCACATCTCTACTGACCTCTACATAGAATCAGTATGCTATTGAGGTCTCACTGTATCCCACAAAAGTGCCTTTCTTTCTAGAGGGCTCTAATTTAGTCCTCTATAAAAAATTCTCAAGTGATCAACTGAAGGCTTCTTTACCCGTGAAGACTTCTTCTGGAGTTATCTCTTCCAAGGCTATATAAAAACATATGTCTTGTATATAGACATTAGTACTTGCAGCTTCGGCCCAATGGAAGATCCTGATCATAGCTCTGGTTGCCTCACAGAATGTCTTGACTCTTGATCTTTCTTTCTGCAACCCCATTCAACATGGGATTGTAAAGTACAATCAACTCCCTCTTAATCTCAGAAGCTTGGCAGAGATCAACATACTTGTGGGAGTCAATTTCTTTTCCATTACTGAATGTCTACTTGTCTTATTCTTAAATTACTGAGGGATTTATTCTGATCTTATTCATTGTGATCTTAGTGGTATACCTCTGTGTTACATCATTGTTGTTAACCATGCGCATTAAAATCAGAACCAGAAATCATTAAGTTATCCTCTTGAAGTCACTGGGTTGAGGTTACTGTTTAAGAACACACTCTAAATAAAAACTCCAAATGGGAAATACTAGACATTAACACAGTTTAAGTCAACAATTTCCAGAGATTGTGTGGAGTCACCATGCTATCATTCAAATTTATTTTATTGATGTCAAAGGGAAAAGTAAAAAATGCTGTCATATGATCACATTTCAAGAGATAGCAAGTTGAAGCATGACAGACTTAGATCAAGCTTGAAAAAGCAGTTTATCAATGAATGTGGATAAGTTCATTATCCATGTCATATGGTCAGGTTCAATTTGTAATATCAACCAAACCATTGATGCTTAGAAGATCCAGATCAATGTGATTTAAGATTTGACACCAAATATCATGAAAGTAGATCAAGGAGTACTTCTTAACAGTGTTAGTGAATATAAACTCAGAATTTGTTGCCCACGGATTTAAATCAAACCTTAAGTCAGAAATCAAACCTCCTGTAATCAAATGTTAAATGGATTTAGATTTCTTTCTAATGCTGGTTTTAGAAAGAAGTCTTAAGCACAAGTTACTGGAAACATTTTGCTGTTCATAAAGGTAATATCTATAGAGGCATCATAATCTAGTTTTCCCAAGCAACTATCTCTTAAAGTTTTAGTAAGATTCTATAATCTACACACACATTGTTCTTACTCAGAAATTCCATTGACCGACAAGTTATGAATTAGCTCAAGATATCTAGCATAGACAAAGATATAATGTTATTCACCTTTTAGATCTATTAAAGGATGATAAAACAACTTACCGCTGATCTGAGTAAACAAACCCTTAGGTGTGGATCCAGGCAGGCTCAAAAGTCTGCCACAATTGGGCTCTTTTCACGCCCTAAGCTCTGATACCATGTTATAATTTCAAGGGAAAACAAGAACAACAATATTCTTTTAAATTTATTCACTACTGTATATATGGATCAGCAATCAAAACACAAATTTCTGAAGTAGATCAATCACAGAAATAAAACAATAGATCTGAACATGTAGAAATCAATTCTAAGCTAGGTTTGAACATGAACAACTCTGATCATTAGTAATAAAAACAATTCTGAACATAGGCATAAATAGATCTGATAATTAGCAAAATAAACTGAACATTACCTTGATCAAACAAAGAACAGATTTACCTTAGGAGTTAGATGCTGTCCTCTTTTTTGTATGCTCAGTAAAGACTGTAATGGTCATGGATCAAACCCTCAGGGGTTTGATCTCATCATGATTTATGTGGACAGTGTACCAAGAAGAGTAGGGTATAAATCAAGGACAAATCAGCATAAGTCTAGGACTGATACAAAACCCCAATGACCAACCAGAGGCTGAAATAAGAAGCCCCTAACAGCCCTACTCAAAAACAGTCCAGCATAAAGAACTGCTACAGTAAATAGGGCAGACTTAAGTAGCAGTTAATAGGGCTGCCCCCACCAAGCCATAAAGGCTGTAACAAGGTAGCATAAGTAGGTGATAGTGGCAGTACTCAAGACGATGAAGTGCCAGCCTCAAAAAGAAAGACAACAACAACAGCAAGAAGGTTTGATATAAAACCCAAAGACCAACAACTCAAATGCTGATATGAAAACCCCAAACCGGCCAAACAAAAACTGCCCAAACTTTTAGGACTGTTGTAGCAAAAACTACAACCTAAGACAACAGATTTAGGGCTGTCATAACAGACCCTAAATGCTGTAGATGGATAGGAACAACAACAACAATAGAGGGGTACAAGTGGCAACCAATGAGAGGGCAGTGACAGCCAAAAGAAAGCACAACAACCAAAGAAAAAGAACGGCAGCTAAGAGAGAGCTAGCAACAACCTAAAGGAGGGCTAGCGGCAGCCTTGAGGGAAGCAGCGACAAGCAATGGAGGAGAAGAGAGGGAGTCCGCGACACCCTAGCTGCAATAGGAGAGGTGCCGTACCTTACACCAGCACAAGGAGGCCAAGCCAAGCAGCAAGAGAAGAGGTGCCTTCAAGGAGGCCGCACCCAAACAACAAGAGAAGAACTGTCTTCAAGGAGGCCGCACCCAAACAACAAGAGGAGAGATGCCTTCAAGGAGGCCGCACCCAAAAACACCTTCAATAAAAAACTGAACTGAACAAGGAGGCTGTACCAAAATTTCAGACCAAGAGAAGTGTAGGTGTGAGAAAATGTAATATGAGAGTGAGGGGTGAGGTTCCTTTTATAGTATAGGAAGGGTTAGGATGAGGTTTAATTAAAAACCTGATAACTAAAATAAAAATAATAAAAGATAATTAATAATTAATTAATAAAAATATTAATTAAAAGTCAAATAAGTCAAAGTGACTAAAGAAGACCAACACCACATTAATCAAGAAGGGGAACGAGGCTCAAGCAAGATGAGGCTACAAGACAAAGTCAAAGGGGTCTTCTTCAATGGCAGACTGTCCACATAAGTCTCATGATAACTTATAAGCTTTTATCATCCCTGCATAAGAGGAAACATCAATGATGTGGTCATGTCCATCTTCGTAGTTGCTCCTAGGTCTCATGGACCATCTCGGGAGAGAAGAAGAAGTTCACACACCATCACATCTTGGTACTCAACCAAGAACCACCTGGTCCCAGACCAGGTTACCTCAGAACACATCTAGGGGCCTTAGAACACATCTAGGGTCTTATCCACCGAGATACAAGACCAAGGATCAAACCAAGCGTTAAGAAAGGATTCCCTGGAACACATCCAGGGGCCCTAGAACACATCTAGGGACTTATATCATCAACCACCAAGGAACACATCCAAGGATCAATCCAAGCACCGAGCAAGGATTCCTTGAAACACACCCAGGGGCCCTAGAACACATCTACGGACTTATATCATCAACCACCAAGGAACACATCCAAGGATCAATCCAAGCACCAAACAAAAATTCCCTGGAACACATCCAGAGGCCCTAGAACATATCTAGGGACTTACTGCTTGGTCCTTGACCAAGAACCCCAACAATATACTGGGGGCACATCCAGGGGCCCTAGAACATATCTAGGGACTTACTGCTTGGTCCTTGACCAAGAACCCCAACAATATACTGGGGGCCCTCACTAGGGTCTTTTGCCATGGCTCTAACTGCTTGGTCCCAAACCAAGAAACTCCAGGAGTGTACTGGGGGCCCTAGATCTCAGCTAGGCTCTTTGCTATCCTCCGGAGAATGGCTCTTGCAGCTGCACTAATTTCAACAATCAGCAAGTTTATAACAGCCCTAGATGGCTGTAGCAAACATTTGCCACAGCAGCAAGTTTCCACCACAGAAATTAGAAGATAAATGTGCCAATTTATAGCCTTTAACAAGTAGATTAATTTGCAATGCTCATACACAATTTTCTGCGGTGAAAATAACAAGTAAACAAGAGAAAGAAAGAGGGTTTGCTGCAGCCCTAATGGCTGTAGCTAATTAGTTATTACAGCAGCAAGAAATACTCCATGAAATCAAGACGTTTAAGCATGAAAATATAGCTTAGAGTATGAGCAATTTATCCAAAAAATTTAGAGATCACAAGAGAGCAATTTTCACGTTTCTCGTTACAAAATTTTACTCTCTCCAATGTAACTAGTGCCTTGTCTATTGGGTAATGGAGTCATAACATCAAAGAGAAGTTAAATGGCTAATAATGGAGAACTTGAACCTTGGTCTTAAACCCTTATAAGCCAATCCGTACCTCTAAAATTAGTCACCTAGCTTACTAGTTGATGGGAAACTAGGTTTTTAGAACCTAGAGGGTTAGACCATCCTAACCCCTAGCCAAGAAAGGATTCAAGGGGATAGACACTCCTAACCCTCAAATCAATCCTTGAATGCCTCCTTTCACAAAGAAAAATGGCTTGAAGGAGGGGATAGACAATCCTAACCCTCCTAGGGTTTCTTCATGTAAAATTTCAGACCCCACCCAATTTCAAGTCTCGCTGATTTTTAGTCAATGTTTAATGCCCAAACCTAGTTTTATGACAGCCAAATAAACTCAACATGTAAACAAATTTTCAGAACTGAAACATGAGGATTATGAACAATCTTTAATACAAAAATAGAAACATATCAACAACACAATATTCAGAAAATTAACATAGTGATTTTTGGTCTAACAACGACCTTGGAAAAACCCACAAGGGGAAAACCAGTGAGAGAGGGAATTTTATTATTTGAGAGCTTCAGAGAAAATTCTTTTATAGCATATTCATCTTCAAAAATTACAGAAACTTATCTCAGAATTTCTTCAGCAAAACTCCTTCTGAGTAGTCCCAGAATTGCTCCTCGATTTCTGTACCAGAATTCCGTACAATTGTATGGTTGCCCCAACAATAAATGCTGTACGAACTATCTTGATATTTGTGCCCCTTTTTTGTGTTTGTTGTATGGAATTTGCAGCAGAAAAAACACCTTGAAATTCGTGCCTTTCACCTCGAAAACAATGCCTAGAAAACTGAGCTGTACGACCCTCGATTTTTGTACCAAAACTGTACGGAAATCTACCCAGAATTTCGTGCCAGCAGTTGCCTCAATTTCTGTGCAAGTAAACATTTGTGTGGCAGCCTTGGAATGCGTGCCAAACTCCTTAGAACTCTTGCTGCTGTCCTCGATTTCTATGCATACAGATGAATGGTACAACCTCTAGAAATTCGTATTGTACGACCTCTAACTGCTGTTGTATTGTTGCCTCGATTTGTGTTTTAGTAAACTGCCTTGGAATGCGTGCCTTAACTCTACAAATATGGCCTCCTTTCTCAAGCTCGACCTCCTCTATTCTTGCTCTCTCAAAAATGCATCAACAACCCAAGAATGGGTGCGCCCTCTACCCTAATCGACCTAATGGATAGAAGGTGAAGAGTCTCTCAATCCAACGATGTAGATTGGATGAGATCAACGGTGGAAATTAAGTCACTTGAGTTACCCACTTTCCCTAAGTCCAAAAAGTCACGTTTTAATTTGTCTCTCTCAAATTAAATGACTAGGGTCCACATTAGGCACTTTCTCACCCCTTAGGTGCCTAGGTGATGAGAAACACTTGCCTAGGTACTTTTTTAATTATTTTAACACTCCCTCTTACCGAGGAAAGTGTTACTCACCACTCCAAGCTTGTCCCTGAAGAATACAAACTTTCCTTTGCCCAAGGCTTTGGTGAGTATATCCACAACCTGCTCATATGTAGATATGTACTGTAGCTCAACTGCTCCTCTCTGAACATAATCCCGGATGAAGTGATACTGAATCTCAATGTGCTTAGACCTGTCGTGAAAACTTGGATTCTCAAAGAGTTTAATACAACTTTGATTGTCACAACAAATCATAGTGGGCCTCAACTGCACACCAAACAATCCCAACAACAACTTGCGAAGCCAAAGAGCCTCACAACTGGCCTGACTGGCAGCCATATACTCAACCTCTGCAGAACTCAAAGCCACTGACTTTTTCTTCCGACTAAACCAAGACACCACTGCTGAGCCCAATCCGAAATAACATCCAGAAGTACTCTTCCGATCATTGACACGTCCTGTCCAATCTGAATCTATATAGCCCACCAATCGAACTCCATCCCCTCTCAGATAGTCCAGACCATAATGCACTGTACCACAAAGATACTTGAGCACATGTTTTGCTGCCACCCAATGCACTCTCTTAGGCTCCACCATGAACTGACTAAGAGTGTTGACAACAAAACAAATATCTGGCCTGGTATTGACCAAATACATCGAAGAACCGATCAACTGACGATATAAAGTGGAATCAACCAGCTGTGACTCAGAAGCATGAAGCTTCTTCCAATTAGTAATCATGGGTGTGGTCATGGGCCTATAATCCTCCATCTAGAATCTCCTCAGAATGTCACAAGCATACTTCCCCTGTCCCAGGAAGATGTGTCCAGGCTCCTGCCAAACCTCCAATCCCAAAAAATAATGCATCAGTCCAATATCAGTCATCCCAAACTTTGAAGCAAGACTCTCCTTGCAGCTAGTGATGAGTTTCTCTGCCCCTGTAATGAAAAGATCATCAACATATAGCAAGAGTATGGGAGGATCCTCTCCAACCACAATGAAGTATAGGTTGGGGTCCACCTCACTCTTCTCAAAGCCCAACTGCTACAAGTAGGGATCAATCCTAGAATACCAAGCTCTAGGAGCTTGTTTCAGCCCATACAATGCCTTCTTCAATCTGCACACATGAGACTCTCTCTCATGCACCTCAAATCCCAATGGCTACTCAATATACACCTCCTCTTGTATGAGACATTTCAGAAATGCAGTCTTCACATCCATCTGATGGATCTTCCAACCCATCTCTGCTACAATAGAGATCAATGACTTGATATAGGTATATCTAGCAACCAGAGCGAAGGTCTCATCATAATCAACTCCCTCAACCTGTGAGAACCCTCGTGCCACAAAGCGAACTTTGTACTTTTCAATGCTGCCATCAACAACATACTTGAGTTTATAGAGCCTCCTGGAAGTCACCACTGACTTCCCCTCAGGTCTAGGAACAATCTCCCAAACATCATTCTTCATGATGGAATTGTACTCTTCCATCATGGCATCTCTCGAAACCTGTCTACCAGTAGCCTCCTCAAAAGTGGAAGGCTCAGGCTCCCTGATGCTGCTCACCATCACAATGTAGCTGCAAAATCTCTCGGGAGGTTTACTCTCCCTCACAGCCTGCCTGGGATTCCCCATTGAACCCTGCCCTCAAAGTATCCTGAAGCCACTTGGGCTTCCTCCTTTTTGAAGTAGTGTCCCGTGGAGGGGACTCTCCTTGCTAAGCCCCATCACTTGAAGACTGTGAACCTGAAGTAGAATTTGGAGAACTCGATCCTGAAATCTGTGGACTAGTAACCTGTGATCTTGACATCTGTGGCCCTGTAACCTGTGGACTAATCGTCACCGAAACTGGTGGTCCCGAACTCTGTGTCACTGAAGTCTGCTGTGGACTCACATGAATCTGAGGTGATGACTGCTCACCCCTCTCAGTGCCTCGTGACTTCCTAAAGGCTCCATCCTCCTCAAATCTCACATCCATTCTCAAAACCGTCTTCCTCAAGGAAGGGATGTATATGCGGAAAGCCTTTGAAGTCTCGCTATACCCAACAAAGATCCCCTTCTTTGCCATGGGTTCTAGCTTTGTCCTCTTCTCAGAAGGGACATGTGAATATGTAAGGCACCCAAAAATCCTAAAGTGCCCCCACCTCAGGCTTCTTCCCAGAGAAAGCCTCCTCAGGAGTCATACTCCCCACTGCTCTGTGTGGACTCTTGTTCTGCAGATAAACTGCGGTGTAGCATGCCTCGGCCCAAAGAAAAAGTGGTAGCCCCTGATTATGTAACATGGCCTTTCGTAGCCCCAACTATGGCCATGTTCTTCCTCTCAACAACCCCATTCTGTTGTGGGTTGTAAGGAACAATCAACTCTCTCCTGATGCCCTCTCCTGATGCCCTCTCCTGCACAAAAGTCCATAAACTCCTTGGAGGTATACTCACCCCCATTGTCTGTCCTTAGAACTCTGATTTTCTTCCCAGTCTGGTTCTCCATAAGAGCTTTGAACTCTTGGAACGGATTAAAGACCTGTCCTTTGGTCTTCATGACGAAAATCCAAGACTTCTGTGAGAAGTCATAAATGAATATGACATAGTATAAACAACCAGTCAAAGATGCAGAAGACATCGGACCACATACGTCAGAATGAATCAGATCAAGTATACTTGCTGCTCTACTGTCATTGCTTGGAAAAGCAGTCTTGGTGTACTTTACCAAAGCACACCCCTTGCACAACTCTTGGTGCTTTGTACTTAAATCTGGAACTCCAGTCACAATCTCCCTCAGTATCCTCAAAGCCCCATGATGCAAATGGGCCATCCTCTTGTGCCATAGCTCACATAAATCATTGTTGCTAGTAGAATGAAATAATGCACTCGCTGGCTGGAACATGAGCTTGTACAACTTCTCATGTCGAGTTCCAATCACTTTGGCCGAAGTGATACTGGACCCCTTGGGAAATAGGAGCACCTGTCCATCACAACATGGGAGGTAGAGACTCCCTTTGAAATGACACTGTCCCATTACCAACTGCCTTGACCACCCGATCATCTCCAAGAACTACCTCAAGATCACCAATCTGTGTAAGATCTGTCAAATGCTCACGAACACCTGTCATATGGCGGGAGGCACCACTGTCAATATACCACACACTGGAATGAGTGGTTCTAGTGGAAAGACATACCACTAAGGAAAACTCCTTATCAAACTTGGCGGAGAACTCCTCCACCTCTGCCGAAGCTGTTGTCTGCTTCTTCTTCTTGTTAGGACACTGTCCTGCATAGTGCCCAAACTTGTGACATGCAAAGCACTTGACTTTGCTCATGTCCTTCTTGCCTTCACCCTTCGGTTTATTTCCTCCCTTAGGACCCTTTTTGAATTTCTTCTTGTTATTGGCAGCAAGAGCCACATTCTCCTCATCATGACCTGTAGATGAACTGCCATGCACATAACCTCTCTGGGTCTCCTCCTGAACAAAATCATCCCAAAGACGTTTCCACTTGGGAAGGTTCTCCTTAGCCAGAATGCCCTCAACAAAAACAACCCATTGTTTGGAAACTCCATTCAATGCTGTCCTCACAAGTTCACTGTCAGCAATGGCCTCCCCCACAACTCCAAGTTCATTTGTCACCTGTATCAACCTCGTAAGATATGTGACCACCTTTTCAACCTTGGTCATTTTATGCTTTTCAGTTTTTCCCTCAAAACCATCTTCCGGTTCTCATTTGTACTCTGGTACAACTTCGTTAAGGACTCCCACATCTCATAGGCATTTGCCTTCCCTGTCACATGAGGAATCAAATGGTCCTTGATAGCATCAAGGATAATTCTTTTAGCCTTGATACTCTTCTTGGTGTATGTTGCTAGAAGAGTAGCATCTGTGGGTACATTCACAGGATTTATTGAGGAGTTCTCAACAATATCCCATAACTCACTTTCTTGCAACAACAAGATCATCCTCTCCTTCCAAGCACCAAAGTTTACTGCCCCATCAAGTTTGTTCTCAACCCTCAAACCGGTAGCCATTGACCTTTTTCTGCTGAAAATGAAAAATTCAAATTTTTGTCCGGTGAAGTGACTTTTGTCCCCCTTTTCTGACTTGCTGATATAAATCTGTTTTTTTTTAACTCAACTCTGATACCATGTAAAATTTCAGACCCCACCCAGTTTCAAGTCTCGCTGATTTTTAGTCAATGTTTAATGCCCAAACCCAATTTTATGACAGCCACATAAACTCAACATGTAAACAAATTTTCAGAACTGAAACATGAGGATTCTGAACAATCTTTAATGCAGAAATAGAAACATATCAGCAACACAATATTCAGAAAATTAACACAGTGATTTTTGGTCTAACAATGACCCTGGAAAACCCACAAGGGGAAAACCAGTGAGAGAGGGAATTTTATTATTAGAGAGCTTCAGAGAAAATTCTTTTACAACATATTCATCTTCAGAAATTACACAAACTTATCTAAGAATTTCTTCAACAAAACTCCTTCTGAGCAGTCCCAGAATTGCTCCTCGATTTCTGTACTAGAAATCCGTACAACTGTACGACTGTCCCAACAATAAACGCTGTACGTACTGTCTCGATATTTGTGCCCCTTTTCTGAGTTTGCTGTACGAAATTTGTAGCAGAAACAACACCTTGAAATTCGTGCCTTTCACCTCAAAAATAGTGCCCAGAAAATTGAGATGTACGACCCTCGATTTTTGTGCCAAAACTGTACGGATTGTACGAAAATCTACCCAAAAATTCGTGCCAGTAGTTGCCTCGATTTCTGTGCAAGTAAACACTTGTGTGGCAGCCTTGGAATGCATGCCAAACTCCTTAGAACTCTTCCTGCTGTCCTCCTTGATTTCCGTGCATACAAATGAATGGTATGACCTCTAGAAATCCGTACTGTACAACCTCTAATTGTTGCTGTATTGTTGCCTTGATTTGTGTGCTAGCAAACTGCCTTGGAATGCGTGCCTTAGCTCTGCAAATATGGTATCCTTTCTCAAGCTCGACCTCCTCTATTCTTGCTCTCTCAAGAATGCATCAACAACCCAAGAATGGGTGCGCCCTCTACCCTAATCGACCTCATGGAGGGAAGGTGAATAGTCTCTCAATCCAACAGTGGAGATTGGATGAGATCAACGGTGGAAATTAAGTCACTTGAGTTACCCACTTTCCCTAAGTCCAAAAAGTCACCTTTTAATTTGTCTTTCACAAATTAAATGACTAGGGTCCACATTAGGCACTTTCTCACCCCTTAGGCGCCTAGGTGATGAGAAACACTTGCCTATGTACTTTTTAAATTATTTTAACACTTCAAACAAGAATAATCCAAGCAAGATGCAACAAAATAACTTTAAACAATCAACAAACCTGCAAGAAAGATCATCCAAGAAGTAGCCTAGGTCACAAACCATTCTCCACAAGTGGAAGAATCCATCTCCAAGCAAATCACATTTCTTCCCAAAAAGACAAGTAACATAACAAGAGAGAGAGCTGAAATTATGAGAGAGAGATAGTAATGTCTCAATGATCCATTATGAAAAATGAAGTGAGGCTTGCCTCTATTTATAGAGGCAAACCCAAGCTCACTTTACCCAATTTACAATTAAATCCACTAATTTGGGCTTAAATTCATGTTTTTACATTGACTTTTAATTTGATTTTTGCCCACATATGCTAAAGAATGACCAAAAATAATAAAATAAGCCTCCATCATCTTCTTCAAGGGTGGCTGTTGGGTAAAAAAAGCCTCCAAAGGCTAGGATGTCAACTTCTTGAGGTACCACATCATCCCACTAGTCCACAAAAGTGTGGGGTACATGTCCCACAACTCCACCAAGTGCAAACCCTAAGTCAAATTAAGCCCCTTAGGCTTGACGTCATGCTCCAAGGGTGCAACGTTCTAGCATGGGAGGGTGACATCATGCTAGTCTCATCATCCAAGGCCTCTTTCATGGGCCAATGACATCGTTAAGTGTGCAATGTTCATCATCAATGCCTTCCAAGGGTGGAGTGCAACATCCATCCTATGTGGTTTCATGCCCCCATGGAGATCCAAAGTGCGTTAGCATCTTCACAAGTGATGCCACCAAGCAAGATCCCACAAAGAAAACCAAGGTACACCCTCCAAGGGTCCACAAGTCATATGAATCATGCCAAGTAAATCAATTTTAATACAAGAGCCACCCAAACAGGTACATTGGATCCCCTCTTTCAAATTAAACACATGCTCAAAGACTTTATGCAATTTACCAAATTTAAATATGGGAGGGTTATCAAAAAGGCCCTATTGGGTAAGCCGATTCCCCAAGTAGAGGAGTGTATCCCGGGTGAACCCTATCTAGGCCATGTGATAAATGTGAGGTGGATGCGGGAAAAACTTTTGGGCATGGGGTCGTTGACATGCAAGGGTCTCATATGGTCTCATTTCCATGGGTTCCTTTGTAGAGGGTGCATTGCATCCTTGAGTTACCTTTTGTTTGGGTCACAACCTTTTTCCAGCGCCATAATTTGCCTTTTTTTTGTATTTTCTTTAGATGATTTGCCAATCCCCTTTACAAGGTTTCTTGATTTTTGTGCATTAAATGCATTTCCTTTAAAGTGGGATACTTATGAGTCCTTTTCAAATAGGTGAGGCATTCATTCGCACTCAGGATTTGGGGCGAGCCCCTAGAAAGGTAGAGCTCAAGTTGTTGGACTCTGGCTTTTGTGTCCCTTGTATCCCTGCCACTGCATTTTGATTGTGGTTGCTTTTTCCTTTTATTATTTATTGATGTTGGCTGCAACAACCTCTAGGCCTTTAGCCCCTTCTTCCCATAAGAGATTGAGGTATAAGCCTTGTTTGGGGTACATGTAACCCCAAAACACAAAAGATGAGGATATAGAGAGGAATGAAGATGAAAAGTGATAAAAGATGGTTGGGAATGGCATGATGACTCATCGAGAAAGACCCCCAGTAGCACCCCTTTCCTCGGGGGTGGCGAACTTATTAGAAACCCCAGGATAACCACCAAGGTGAAAAATGGTAAAAAGCATAACTTTCGAGCAAAAGTTTCATAATAAAAAAGAAACCTTTGAAACTTATCTGAATGCCCCAAGTATTAAAACGATACTTACCATGAAACTTGACTAGTTACCTCATGAAGTAAGACCTGTCGCCCCCTGTGGATCAAGTCAGTGTGGTGGATGTTACTTTGCTGTTGCTGATGATGGTGAAGCATGGCGGAGAAGAGGGGCTATGTGGGCTGTGCTATCGATCCAGCTCTCGACAGTCCATGTTTTCTACCTGCGGGGCTCGAGACATCATCTCCTTAGTTACCCCTAGGCTTGGGGGGGGGTAACAGGGTTCAACATAGAACTTAAGCTCGTGGTTGTCAAGCTGTTAGGAGAACCAAAACTCAGAGCCATAATCATCCCCTTCTTTGCAAAGCTTTGAGACTTGGAGCTTGGCAAAGAATCATCCAATGGAACAAATAGAACTTGCTTACCCATTTTTTTGAACTTTCCTTTCTAGCATGTTGAGGTTGCTCTGAATCTGATGATGAGGGAAGTAGAAGTGGAAGGAGTGATCGAACCCCAACACTCGACGACAAACACTGCACCATTGGAGTAGAAATGCTCACTAAGCTTGGAGAAGCCTATCTTGTCGTTTCCTTTGAAGCCATGAATCATTGAATTCCTCCTCTTGAGACAAAGGAGAGATGCACACTTTGCACCCTATTCACTATAGACATCGCCTCCACCAATAAAAAAGGATCCCGCCACATAAGTGTATATATGCACAAACCATCGGTCAAAGACAATGGATTATTGAGAGATCCCTTACTTGAATCGTTGCATGCATTGATCTTGAAATCCGCAGTAAGCATTGTAAGACCGAAGCGTAGCTCGATTAGTTTGCCATCAACATGCATCGGGCTGGAGATCTTAGCGCTTGACTGAAGGACATGAACTAGACAAATGTGGAGAAGTCGACATAGAGTGGTAGGCTAATGTGCCTTCTTGTGAGTGGATTTGGGCTGGAGGGGATCCATGGATTGATTTTTGAATAGAATTGAAGACACCATCTCCCTTCAACTTGGGGAACATGAATACATAGTTTTCCTAATTGGAAACCTTAGGAAATTGATGTACTTCATCAAGATGCTAGGAAATATTGCCTAGGAAGTCCATTCACGGTGTCTCATATTTGGGACGAAGAACCTCAAGCCCACTAGGCCCTTCCATCTTCATTGAACCTGCCACTGTGATAGCCACTACCTTAAGAGAGTTTGATGTCGACTAGTTCAAATCTAAGAATGTGTCTAGGGACGAAGAATTTCTGCCCGATGTTGCTAATTGGAGAAACATCAACATACATGTCCCCTTGTTAAGCTCGCTTTGGTTACTGAGTGTTTTCGCCTTTATACACACCTGGGTAATGTGGAAGAAATCTTCAATCCACTTGGTGTGTCCTTGGGGGCAAGTTAGAGTTAAGGTGCTGTCACCTAATCCTCAACTCCTAGTGAAGCCAAGGAGGGTAGTCCCTAAAGAAAATAATGTAAGGCTTGAACTAATCTAAGTACAAGAAATAAATCTAGGAGTTTATTCTAAAAGACAATATATAAAGTAAATCTACTCTAAGAGCATATATCAATCAACCACCACACTTACATATACATAAAGAAGTACTTGCATAAAAGGATACTCAGGATACATGATGCAAGTAAATATGGAAATACTTCAAGATTAAATACAAATGCTTGAGAAATAACGAACTTGAAGCAAATGACTTTGTATAGTGTGAAATGAAACCAGTGCCTTAAAAGTATCGTGAGCAATTGTTGATCGCATGTTTTATTAGATTGTCTTTTGAAGGTAAATTAATGAGATAAGTTTTATTTGCAAAAATAAAGTGTTTGAGAGATAATCTAGATTTGGCCCTTCAAAGGATATCCCTAGAGTGGAGGTTGATCTTGTCGAATATCCAACAAGGAGAGTATCCCTTTGATTTTGCACACAAGCCCAAGAGAATGTGGGAGATCTGACAGGGAGAACCTAGATCTCAAAGTTCCCGCCAGATTTCTTACACAAACTCTCTTATGTTTCCACAGAAGCGATACTTCTTAAGGATTTCCCTATTAATCTATCCGCACTGACCAACCCAGCGTGTATGGAACTTACTCCCAGAAGACCGAGACAAGCTCTCAACTGGAAGGGTCAGGAACAACATTGGGAGCTGAGGGGAAATGTTTATTTTAAGCAATAAAGTAAAAGGTTGAAAGGGAAATGTTTTCTAATTACTAAGTCTTCACTGACCAGCCTCTTGCGAGGCGTTGAGGAGACGGTTTATTTCCAACTTGAAATTGTAGAAAGTAAAGTTGCATAAAAGGAAATCTAATCTAGCAATTAAAGTTTTACTTGTGAAATTGAAATTTAATCTATGTGATGATTGTAGTGCTTTGTGATGAATTGAAAGATTAACTTTAGCTTATGCTTAGGTGTGAAAATTGATTCTAAGCTAAAACTGCAGAAATGACACAATCACCAAAAACACCGTTCCCCCTAGGGGGATGAAGAGTGGGAGCTTGTAGCCCCATTGATTTTATTAATGAATTTACAAGGCTCTTTTTTGGAATGACTTGTGACCATTCATTAGGGGGGTCACAAGTGTTTGCAAGGTTTTACAAGCTTTTATTGAAGAAAGGGGGGGCTCCCAAATGCTCCAAATCCGCCCAAAATGGACAGAGTTTCCTCTTATCTGTTCGCCAACCTGCACAAAACAACAAACAAACAATGACAAAAGAGGGCCAAAAATGCTTTGGAAGTGTCTTTGGTTATTAGTAGAAAACCCAAAATAAATCTAAGTTAAAATCTATGATAAATGAGTAAAAGGAACTATGGAAAGCAACCTAGAAAGCTTGTTTCCTTGGGGCCTTTGAAGCCTGTTATAGAACATCAAATTAAAGCACTTAACTTGCTAGATATGAAAGCTAAATCATAGAATCAAAGATCTCTTTTAAAGCCTTTGAATTTGACTAAGTTGTAATTTGCAAAAGAGACTTTTCCTATTGCTAGATCTTGCTTAAAAGATAGATAAATTGAAACTAAGCTAAGATCTAAACAAGAGCTTCTACAAATCTGATCTACTTATGTATTTAAATTGAAATATGGTAGATCTAGAATGTAGATTTAAGTAACCAAAGAAATTGAGAATTTTAAGAGATAAAGAGAGAGTAGAATTGCTTGATCCCTTGAAAAGCCTTGGGCAATGGAGTTCCTTGCTTTGGTGGAAAACTTAGGGACTATGCTATTCACCACAATCTTGAAGAATGAAGAAGATGCAAGCTAGCTCAACCTATCCTTCAAGTAATATATCCTGCACAACTTAAATCTTCTTGCAAAAGGGTTAAATGCATTGATGTCACATAATATAGGAGCATGAAAACATGAATATTAAGCTAAATAAACATGCAATTCAAAACCATCTAACATACATGAATCAATAGAAATGTTAAGCAAGCTAGCTTTTCTATTTCTATCTTATTGGGAGGTATCTCCCCTTCCAAGGCCAAGATTTAACAACAAATGCAAAAAATTAACAAGAAAGCTTATACCTCATACACAAATTGAACATAGATGATCCACACAAAATTGCTTTACACCATGTAGTAGCCTCCAAAGCCTTTTTATTCGAATGAGAAAACAATATTACAATTACATCAACAAGCAAAATCACCCAAGCTCCAACTAGCTTGCCAACGGAGAGAATACTTTTATTTATAAAGAGAGTCAAGAGAGCCAAGAGACAGAGGGCGCACCACTTGGAGAGTATGGGAAAGCCAATTGTGAGTGTGGGCATCCACCTCTCTCTTTACTCCTACCAAGTGTCACAAGTGATAGATGGAGAGTGCAGAGGGCACCACCTCTCAAGGGGTGGGCAACCCCTTTTAGGAATGTGCCACCTATCCTCAAGAGGGGCGCACCTCTCTTATTGCCAACTCACAAATCTCAAAGCACATGCTAGAATTCACCCAAGCCTTAGTTCAACTAAAGAATTTGACCAATGAGAATGCTTCTATGTGTGCCACATAGCCTTCTAGCTTTTATTTGACTCAAAACATGTCAAAACATGCTTAGGGCAAGTTTGCTAAATTTTAGCAATCCTGATTTTTTATTTCTTCTTTGGCTTTTGAGAGTAAAATTAACTTTTTAGTGATGAAAATCACTAATTTCGCTCACAAAAGTGGGTACTTAGGTAAAGTGGGTGCTATAGGTTCAAAAACGAGCACCCCCAAGGCATATGATGCTTCCTAGTTACCACTTTTTTAATACAACTTCAAATTACAATTAAAAAATTCCGTTTTACGGGAAATTTTTTATTAACTGAAAAGATTAAAAATCCTAAGGGGGACTTGGCACATTTCCATGAAACTCTAGGAGGATGTTTAACATGGTAATATACATTAGACACTAGGCTTAGATGACCATGCTAAGGCCTAACCATGAGTATATACTCTAGCTTTGGAGAAATTGAGTGAAAAAACTCGAAAATTATAAATTGCTTGGACAACAGAATATAATTAACAAGTAAAAAAAACACTCTAGAGTAACAACTCATGTTTAAGTCTTAGGAGGCTAAACCTTTTACAAAATTCATTATGCAACACCTCTTATTACAATTCCCCGCAGGGTATGGAAATGTGGTAAAAAAGTTGAAAAAAGGCCATATTAGCCGGCTGGACTTCTGAACTCTGAATTTTGAACAAGTCATTGTTCAATCTTTGGCGGCTCATCTGCAAGTCCATCCTAGTGCAACTTGGTGGATAACACTGAGCAACTTGCATGAAGTTCTAACTATGCCAACTTTTTTTAGCGACCATGTTGAGATGGCTGACACCTTCTCACTTGTTTGATCTTGCCTTCTTTTGAAGTTGCTTCTATTTGAGGGAATAATTGATGACTCCTTTGCACCTTATCTTGGTTTTTCAATTGTTGGCAATTGAATGGTGAAGAATTATATTGGAAGAGTATTGCAATCCTTGATGTACATCCTTGGTATGGCTATATGGGCATGTGCGTTTACTATTTGTGCTCACTCTCAAAGCATAAAGAGGAAAGTAGTAACCTTGCTCCTCTATTTAAGTAATAGAACTCATCATGCCATTGAATGCACTAGTTGGGCATGGGGGGTTTATTTGCGTTTAAATTTTTATGACTCGATCATAGCTTGAGCAATTCATCATCTCTTACATTTCTCTCGATTTTGTAACACTCTTCTTAGGCCTTGTTACCAATGTTAGCTTAAAAGAGGTCTATCACAAATTGAGCAATGTTAAATGTGACATAGTGTAATTTTCCTTCATTTGAGAATAGCCTTGTTGATGACACATTGTACCCAAGACATTGCCTAACTTTGCGATTACTCCAACATCTCTTATTATGTGTGAGCCTAAGCTCAATTACAAAATTGGGTTCGAGATTGGTTGTTGAAATGTGATTTTTACTAATAAGGCATATTTTATACTGTTGCAATGTGTTTCTTTCCTAGAAGGTTTTTGGCATAAGTCTTTTCATTTCTTGCTAATGCCTTACTTTCAGTGGATTTTAAGTTAAGAGTGCATGTTTTTGATGATTGCTTTAAATGAACATGCCCTTAATTTTCTTAGTAAGAGTTCGATAGTGAGTAACAAATCGAAGGTTTACGAGGTTGGAAGTTAAGAGGGGACATGCTAAAATTACACTGGAAACAATGCCTTGTTTCACTTGGAGGTGAATCATTTTCTTGACCAATAGGGAATGACATTGTTTTCTTGAGTAACCTTGCATAAAAAATGGAGTGATTTCAGGTTTAGTAATGAGACAATTCACATTATTACCCAATTGTCAATGCAAATATTGTTGTCTCCCAAGTAAGGCAATAGCCTTAAGTAGCGATGTTGACAACAAGAAAATGCTCCACTTCTTAGCTTTACTACATAATGAAGTCCAACAATGCGTTTGAGTGTTAAGAGAGCTCATAAGAAATTGCTTGGCTACAAGTCAAGGTGAGTCTACTCCAATAATGTAGCGATCTCTTATTGAGGAATTTCAAAGCATTGTTTTCCCCATATGTAGGCTTATTGCTGTACTCTAGAAATCATTGATTTGCCCCCAACAATCATAAACCCCAAAAGTGCAACGATTTCCTATTAATTTGCTCATACAATAGTTAGTTAACAAGTGGCAGCTACAAATTGGTTTTTGCCTTGTTATTTATGTCTTTTGCATGTAGAATTAAGGAAGATTCCCATGTCTAGCTTGTTAGCCACTTTCTCTTCAACAATTTCTTGGGAGCTTGTTAAGTCACGCTTGGACTATTTGGGGTTTTAATTGATTTATATTTGGCAGTGTCTTTATTATCCAATTGATATAGTGCCTTGAAAGTAGATTGCTACACTAGTGAGTGAGAGCAAATCTCTACACTTCTGTTTCTAGCATTGGGGCCATAGTGTAGCGATCTCCACCTTTTCTTTTTGAGACCCCAGGCAACATTCATTGCACTCTTCAAATCGCTACTCATCCCCAAGAGATCACCAACTCAAAGTGCAACAATTCCCTTTTTTATTTACTTGTGCAATAGTTGGGTAACAAGTGGTAGGTATGAATTGGTTGTTGCCTTTGTGATTAATGCTTTTTTTGCATGCAGACTTGAGGAAAGATTTCCATTACCAACTACTACTAAATCGAATGCAACTGTTAGGTTTTTATATCTAAATTGAAAAGAAAGCTACCAGATTAGCCATCCACTCTCTCCACAAGGATTCGTACATTGTAGAGATGACTAACAATTTAGCTTCTCTCCTAGCCTTCATGAGAGCCATCAAGTTGGTCCCTACACTAAAAAGTGTTAAGAAATAAGAATATATGACTGCTTCTAGTCTATTATTCACCTGTAGCATACGAGAGGATTTGCGAAACAAATTTCTAAAGGGAATTTAGTTTCATTACCTTAACACAACCTTGACAAGAGTCTTGGTGCAAGCAACAAGGTATCGTGAGGAGAGCTTCTGAGGCAGTGTAGAGAAAGAAGAAATCACCCCCCTTCACCTTGGTGATTTCGCTACTATGTAATGTGTTATCCCCATTTTCTGGGATAACTAAGGAAATCATGTCTTGAGGCCCTCAGGTTGCATATATGGAGTGCCGAGAGACTACATGACCAATAGTATACACTTGCACAGATAAAGACCCTTCTCACCACCACAAAGGTCAGGATTTTCAGATGGCATCCACCACACCAAATGGCTTTCGAGAGGCACTGGGCCTTGCTCCATGAGGTACAATTCAGGGATTATGGTGAGTGTCATTTCAATATTTGAGGCATTTTGAGTATGTTGTATCTTAGACTGCTTTAGATTTCATGACATATGCTTGGACATTAGGCCTTTTGCCCCGTTTCACCTTGGTGGTTGACATTGTGCACTAGTAAGTGGTCTTCCTCGGGAATGGGTTTGCTACTAGGAACTTCCTTGAAGAGCCATCATACCGTTCCCAACAGTACTTACCACTTTCCATCACCTAAAACCCCCATTTCGTCGTCTCTTGGGATTTTAGGGTGTATTGACCCAAGAAGGGGTTGTCCTTCATTCCATGTGAAGGAGTTGAAGGCCCAGAGGGATTGTTGTTGGTTAAAAAGATAAAATCCTATATATAAACCTTCCAGATGCTTCGCCCAGGGATTCCACGAGAAAGCAATGAAATGCTTCTCTGTAAGAAAAGGGGGACCCATAAGAATAAATGATAGTGAATTCTTAGGGGGTTAGTTGGAGGATAGGAGGTCTCATCACGAGTCGACCTATCATGATCATGGGTATCTAGCAGTATGAAATTACCATCATCTGGCCACAAAGCCAGGGTAGTGGCTCTCAGTTACACAACTGAGAGAAAGGGGGTCTCATCACGAGACAACCTTCTCATTTCAGCAAGGTATTTGTGAGTGACACTGTCATTATCTGGACACCACGCCAGGACAGTGGCCTTCAACTTGCCCTTTAGAACATGAAAGAAACAAAGGATGGCAAGAGGATGGGCTTGGAAAAAGTGCGTTGCAAATGAAGGTGCTACACACCCTCTACAAAGGTACCCATGAATGAGACACTACAATCCCTTGTATGCCATGAGCCCCATGCCCAGTGAGTCTTGATCCATAAACCACTTCATCTACTTCACATGGCTTAGAGAGGGATCACTTGGGAAACACTCCTTGACCTAAGGAAAGATTTACACAATAGGACACCTCGTCAACCCTCCCATATCCAAGCTTGGCAAGTTGCATAATGTCTTTAAGCACTTATTTGTTTGATCGGGTAATCTTTGATGCACATGCTTAGGTGGCTCATTTATTGATTTGATTTACCCACCATGATATTATGACTTGAGATCCTTGCAGGGCATGCTTATTTGTCTTTGCAGGACTTAGTTGGTGGGCAATTTTGGAAGAACAAGCCTAGCTTGGGCTTCCATGGGGCTTGAAGCCTACAAGTTGGATGCCAAGGGCCCACATGCCATATGACAGAGACGAACCTTTGGAGGCCTAGAAGGCACCTTGGACGACCTCACCATGCCCTCACAAGCCAAACGATTTGCTTTAGAGACCTAGAACGTCACCTTAAGGGGCTTGACGTCATGCTGGAGGGGCTTGAGGTGGTGATGAGTACACATGGCACGTTTTGAAGGAAGGAACCCTTGGATCGTGGAATAGAAGGTTGGATTGGAGATACATGGCCTTTGGAGGCCCAACTCTATTATCTCCAACTCAACGTTTGACCTAAAAGTGCCAAAACGTCACCCTAGAAGGGTGACGTCTTACTTTAGGGTTTTCTTTTATGTGCAAATCATGAATTGTTTAATATTATTTGTGTAAAGGGGCAAGATTAGGGTTGTTGACCCCTAATCTTGTGGTTTACCCTAAAGTTATGTCGACAAACTATGTGAATGACATTTTGTATAAATAAAGATCATAAGATCTCATTTTGAATCATAACTCTCCCATTGTGAGAAGTAGAGGACTGTAATTTTTGCTCCCCTTCAGTTTTTTTTGGTATCTTGTGCTATGATATGGTTTTTCTTTGGTTGTTGAGTTGATGATGATGATGCACTAGCCTTTGGAGGTCATTCTTTTGCTATTGTGGTGACTATCTTGGCATGTTATGGTCTATCTTGTTGCTATTTGGATTGGTAAGCCTTTTACTTATTGTTATCATTTGTAATTCAAGCATCAAGGTTGATTTTGCTAAGGCTAGGTAGGGAGTATAAGTGCATACACCCCTACTTTAACTTCATCATAATTTCAAGCATAGAATTATTGTTTTGTAAGGGTTTGCTAAGGAAGTATAAGTGCATACACCCGTTAGTCTTAAAACCCTAGCTAGGTTGCTTTCCTTGGGGAATAAGAGTATTTATCCCCCCAAGGTGGTAGTAGCTTTAGCGCTTTTCTTTGACCCCATTAACCCATAACTAAAGGCACTAGTTGTTGCATTGGTAAACGTGAAAGTTTCAAGTTTTAAAGTTCTCTCACTCGGAAGTTGTTCGTTGAGCCTTAGGCTTTCTTTTCTCATTGAGGCGTCCCCTTTCATCCACTAAAACTTGCTGCTGTTACAAAACTAACCTACATCCATTAGGGCTGCAGAAAAATAACTCTCTAACCCTAGATAACTCCTAAACTAACCCTAGGAATTGGCTACGACTTTGCCCTAACAAACTACTAACCCTAGCACACTTCTTGAACTAGTTAGAAGTGGTTTTCATTGGCTGATTTTTCTGCTATAAAGCTTGGTTTGCTACAGCCATAAGGCTGATAAATATCATTGCAGTAAGCTTTTGCTTCAGCCTTGCTTTTGTGCTAAAGTAATGCTTTATCATTGTTGAGTTGAGCTAGCTTTAACTAGTTTGTCTCTTGCTTATTCAATTATACTTTTAGCACTTATTTTGCAGCCTTATATTATCTTCTATATGCTGATATATATCATTGACTTTTGCTGCAATTAGGGACATCAAGCTTACCTTGCTTGTCCAACTAACATATTATATCATATACTTGGTTTTCTTTGTGTCTCGGGCATGTATTAACACTTGGCAGGTTACTAAAAACATTGGCCACCTTAAGCAACCCTCTAGACTCTTTTCCAAGTTCCCTTTTCCATCTAAAAACTTGACCTTTAGGGGCTTCCGTTCATACATCTCACTTTTCATCTCAATCCCTCCTAGGGTCACTGGGATTCCCCCCTTGAGATGACTATCTCACCTCTAAAGTGACGGGAACACCTGCCTAAGGTGACAGTGGGTAGGGGCTCTCCTAGTTGTCGGCATTTTGGTGGTTGGGTCGAGCTTTGCCCAACCTACAACTTGTGCGATAACACAATGTTTTTTTAATTCATTAAAAGTGAGCCTTTTTTCGCTTCTATTATCCCATGACAATCGTGTGAGAATGGGCACTAATGTTATCAAAGAAGCAATCATTTTTAAAGCTCTCTTCTCATTCACTAGCCTGTGAAAGGATTTGCAACGATTTTCCAAATAGTAGATTGCAGATTGAAATTTGTTGCAGAGGAGTCATAGTAAGGAACTGACAATTGTTCGAATTCTATTCATATTTCTTGTGAGCTTGTCTCACACTCTGGCTAGGAATTTAATTGTTCATAATAAATTCAGTGCAGATTGTTTTCATCACTTGCAAGTTTGTTAATGTAAAAGCACAAGCTAGGTAAGAAAGCATACTATTGTTGTGCCATTTTCCTCTTATTTGATTTCTTGCATTTCAACCTTTTCGACACTAGTGGATATTTGTCTTGTATGTCACCATGTGTAGCTAAAAGAATGACAAGGAAGGAAAAGGAATTCATTCCGGATCCCCATATTTAGTATACCAATGCCATTTTTACCTCAGATATCTCATTAGAAGATTCTTATCCTTCTTTGTACCATTAGTATCAGAGTGCTTCATCAACCCTATCAGATGTGGAAGCCTTGAAGGAAGGCCAAAAAGTTGCTAACGACATGGACCACAATCAGAAGGATCATATGGTGAAACTTTCTCCTCTTCTCAAAGAAACTACAAGACCAACAATTCTCCCATGTTTGGAAATCCTAGAATGTCTAGTTTTCCATGCTAAGCTCGGGTAGAAGAAAATAAAGTGCACAAAAGGAGAAGTGATTGTCCTCTTTGATGCAGAAAGCATACATAAATTCTATAAATTCCTTGCCCCCCATGCCCACATTTCGCAAGATTGGGTGGACAAATTCAAAATCGACAAGGATTTGCATGAGATAGTGAATAAATGGTGGGACCCATCCAAGCCTTTCAAAAGGACCAACATTCGAATCTACTTGACCATATGCTTGTGAGAAGAAGGGACAAAGTAGTGATGATGAGTAGGCTGTACATGGAACTTGACACACAGTGTGTGTGGCTAAGGTTGGTACCTATCACTCACAATGTCTTGAAACATTGAACCATTTTCAACTAGGCATGCATTATCTAGCATAGTTTGTCTAGAACCTTGTAGGAAGCTAAAATTTTGGGGACCGATGAACCAATGAGGTTTTATATGGCTTCTTACCTCATGGACTGTGCGTGTAGGTGCATAGTTTGTTGATGTTTGTAGCATTGTACAGGTACTTCCACATTGGTTTTGTGTCTGACATGTGTGTTACCCCCAACTTAGGGGTAACTAAGGAGATTATGTCTCGAGGCCCGCAAGTTGTAAACATGGAATGTCGAGAGCCAGATGGACAGAGCATAGCCCCGAAGGGCCCCTTCCTTTCATTGATGCATTCTACACACCAACAGTAACAACGTCCACCACACCGGCCTGGTCCAAGAAGGCGATGGATATTGCTCGACGAGGTAATGAATCCAGGTATCATTGTACGTGTCACTCTAATATTTGAAGTGTTTGAGCATGTTGCAAAAGATGTTTCCTGATTTTAAAACGTTTGCTTGGAATTTATGATTTTTGCCTTATTTAAACTTGGTGGGTGTCATGGTGTCCTAGTAAGTTGGTTACCCTTGGGGATAGGTTGCTACTGGGTGGTTCTTTGAAGAGTCATCGTGCATTCCTGACCATACTTGTCACTTTCCATGCTTCATTTCCTCCATCTCTTCACCTTTTGGGACTTTCGGGTGTACTGACCCAAGAAGGGATTGTACCTTATCTCATGGGAAGAAGGGGCTAAAGGCCCAGAGGGTAAAAGTAGCTGGCAAAAGATAAAAGCCAATCATAAAACCTTCGAGATGCTTTGCCAAGGGATCCCCGAGAAACCAATGAAACGCTTCTCTACAAGAAGTGGGGGACGTACAAAATAAATATAGTGGATACTTAAGGGGTTAGTTGGAGGATAGGAGGTCTCATCACGAGTCGGCCTATCATGATCATGGGTATTTAGCGGTAGTGTCTCCCAGTTACATGACTGAGAGGAAGGGGGTCTCATCACGAGCCAACCTTCTCATTTCCGCGAGGTATTTGTGAATGGCACTATCGTTATTTGGACACCAAGCCAGGATAGTGGCCTCTAACTTGTTCCTTGAAACATGCAAGAAAGAGCTAAAAATAAGTGGGCTTGGAAAAATTGCATCACGGACGAAGAGAAACTCACCCTTTACAAAGGCGCCCATAGATAAGACAATACAAACTCTTGTATGTCATGAACCCCATGTCCAGAAGTTCACCCCACACCATCTCACATGCACACATGACTAGGATAGATTCCACTTAGGAAACACCCTGGACTTGAGGAGTGATTGACCCAATAGGGCACCTTGAGACCCCTCCCACACCTAAATTTGACAAATTGTATAACGTCCTTAAGCATTTGTTTGGTTTGAAAATGGGGGTTTGATGCACATGTTCGAGTGGTTTGATTATTAGATGTGGCTTACTTGTTATGATACTTGTGACTCATGAACCCCTGGAGGGCGTACCTATTTGTCTTTGTAGGACCTTGCCCGGTGGACAAGCATTCATGAGGAGATGATCAATTCAAACCTTCATGAGGGCTTGAAGCCCAAGGATGGATGCAGAGACCCCAGGCTTGGGGCAAGACAGTGACGACCAATTTGCACAGTGAAGGAAGAGGATGTTTCCTTTGGAGGCACCTTGGCAGGCCTAGACGATGAGGGGCCACCCTTCCCCACCTAGATGTTGGCTTTGAAGACCTTGGACGTCACCCTAGTAGCCCCATGTTGTCACCCAGGGCCAGGGTTTGACATTGAGAGATGTTGGGTTGCAGTTTTGGCACGTGTGGCATGGAGGAGGGCCTTTGGAGGCCCAACGTTTTGCTAGATGACCTCAACGTCTCATGGAGGAGGCCTAACGTCACCCTCTTTAGGGTTTTATTTTGTGAAAATTGATTTCATTTTGAATTTTAAGAGCATATTGACAGGTAGGCCTTGTTTTGTGAAAAGACACAACTTTTGGATTAATTAGCCAGGATTTCCCATATAAATATGGCTGGCTAAGTTCATTTTTCATCATAACTCATCCCACTTGAGAGGGTGGACTGAAATTTTCGCCCCTCTTGAGGCTATTGGTTGAAATTACTAAGGCGCATTTCTTGGGGAAGCTTTTTTGTGGTGTAACTTGGCTATTTGCATGGTGGAAATGTCTTCAACTAGGGTTTGACTTGATTATTCTTGGTGAAGTAAGTAGAAAATCTGCATTTTTGTTCATGTAATGAATGCTTGTGGTAAAATTTGCTTATTTCATGTTGAAGATTATGAAATTGCTTGTTTAAACCCTAGGGGAGAAACATAAGTGCTTCTTTCTCCCTATAACTTTTCTACTAGCTTAATTTGTCAAGTATACATTGTTTAGAAGTGATTACTAGAGCCCTAAAGTGCTAGCTCTCTAGTAATTTCACTCTAATTACTAAATACATTTTCAAAAGCCTATGGAAGGAAGGTGCGCTAGGGCCTAGAAGTGCCTATTCTCTAGCAAAACCCATCTTAAGACTTAGATGCTTGAGGCCTTGAAGTGCCAACACCTCTTGCATCTACCTTTTTCCTTGGACAAGAATTATCATTGCTTTATTTCCCAAGTGATATTGCTGCTGTTATTGACTCCATAAGCCCTAAAAAGGCACTAGTCCACTTGCTTAGTGAATGGTAGATCAAACAAACACTCAAACTCTCTTCCTTGAATCTCTTGCTAACTTTTACTAACTCTAAACTAGACTAATTCACTAGTTAACTTGCTGCTGTTGCAAATCACTGCTACAGCCATACTAATCCATACTAATTTGCTCCATACACCTAAATAACTCACATCTAACTCACTCAGAAATTGCTTGTGATAATTGCTAAACAATCTACTTGATAAATGCTAAGTTTTCATAGTATTTTCTTGCAATTCTGAGCACTAATTTTTGTGGCTGTTACATAACATTTATTGCTGTTGTAAACTGATAAATTGTTGCAAATTTGCTTCAGCCACTTAATTTTTCGTTTGTCTATAACGTCTTTGAGGCTTTTATTATCATTTGGTACTTGGAAATTGTACATACATGCTATATTGTTCTTGTTCCAAGCATGTACACCGATATTTTTCTTTTGCCTCAATTCTTCAGACGTAGACACCTTTAACTTTGGTGACCAGTGAGAGGGGGGTTTCCTTGTCCTTATCCTTAGCTTACCTAGCCCTTTAGGCCACTGGGGATGCCTCCCCTAGGGTAGACTCTCTCCTACTCCTAAAACGTGGGGATCTCCTATTGAGGTGACAGTGGTAGGACATCCTGTTGTTACGCCAATATCCTTCACTTGTCTTGGGCTTTGGACAAATACAGATTGCGCGATAACAATGTGGAAGTCGTCATTAATACCTCTCAAGACTCGGGAAATTCACTTTTTTAAAGTGATTATTTTTTTAAAGTGATTATTTTTTTTTGTTTGACAGTTTGTCCGTGACCTGCGGGACTAGCCTATGACTTGAGAAACCGCGACTTAGGGGCATCTAAGCCATCAAAATCACTCGGGGATCGCATCCAGCCTGAGCCATACTAACCCTTAACATGGCTAGATTTTTTGTCCCCACAGGTTTCGAATCGGTGACTTAACATCACAAAGTGCCTTAACAACACACTCCGTCACCGACTGTCCTACACCTCGGAGACTTATTAAAGTAATTATAAAAGTGAATGCCTTCTTATAATTAATTGAGTTTAATTTAAGGAAATGCCTAAGTTTTTGGCATTAGTGAATTAAATTAAATCCTAGCCATTGATCTCAAGTGTTGGTGAGATCTAATCTCAGCCATTGATCACTTTGAAGATCTAGGGTTTTGGATCTAGGGTAAACTCAACATTATAAAAGGTAGCCAAGGTGAGAGGAGGAGACACACAAAGTGAGATAGTGAGATCTCATTGATTGGGTGGAGGACTTTCATCCAAGTGTGTAGGGTCCGAGGAAGGAAACAAAGGGCTTCAAAGGAGAAGCAACCAACAAGATCAAAGGACTGATCTTGAGGTGTGATCAACTTGTTGTTGTTTGTATTCTTTTCTTAGAGGGGCCATTTTCCCAGGACAAGAGTCCCAGTAAAGCTTTGTATTTTTCTTAATAATAAAAGCAGATTTACAGGGAAAAAATTATGTGTGCATGGATTGGTTTTCTATTTATTCTTTCGCTGATTTATTTAAATTGTTAGTAACCCAGCTGTGCGTTAAATCAATAAATCTGCAATAGTTAAGCAAGGTATTTGCTAGGGTTTAATTGACTAGTGTTGGGTTAGGCTGAAAACTAACATAGTTCTCACAGAGTGCACGTGTGTAGGTGTAGAGTTCTCTGCCCTTATAAAGCTTTGGTTGCTGTACATGGAACTGGTGCATTTTTATTATCAAATGTTGTGGAAATCAAAATATGAGCAAGAGTATTATGCAATCCGTGACAATATTTGCACCCATATCACAAATGATATATCATGAAGAATGCCCATGTTGAAGGGATCAAAGCAAAAAAATGGATCAATGATTGGTACACTAAAGAAAAGAATAGTTATATTCTATATGGGCTCATCGAGCCCACTCACACATTGCCCAAATATGTACTAGACAAACTGGTCTTTTGTGATATCGTGTACCAAACTACTCTACATAGGGTTGTGAGGACCTTAAAAGAAAAAAAGCATAAAACTTGGCCCAAGTTTGATAGGCTATGGGATGATTTCATCCAGGAGGAGATTCAGGAGGAATCTCTAGTAGGCCAACAAGAGGGTGATGATGAAAACCTAGCTCTTGCTAGTCAGTCAAGGAAGAGCACAGGTATGGGTTCGACAAAGAAGAATATAGGTGGAGAGTCATCTTCACATGCTGGAAAGAAGAAGGATTTGAGCAAAGTGAAATGCTTTGCGTGCCACAAGAGTGGTCAGTATGCTTCACAACGTCTTGAACGAAAGAAAGGGAAGAGTAAGTCTCAGTAGGTAGCAACATCTATAGATACTCAAGTCAAGGAGTTTGTTGAGAGGTTTTGGAAAGATTTCTTGTTAGTTTCTTGTCTTTTTGGCATAGTTTCCAATAGTGCCTGGTTCGTGGATAGTGGGGCTTCTCGTCACATGACGGTGACACAAGAGTTATTCACCAGTTTGTTAGAGAAGGACTTGGATCTGCACGTGGAGCTTGGAACCAATGCCAAGTGTGGTGTAGAGGGAGTTGGGACAGTCAGGTTCTAGTTGAAGTCAAGAGGTTCTCTGGAGGTGGCAGATGTGTTGTATGTTTCGAAGCTCAAAATGAATTTGCTCTCAATTTCGACAATGGAGGACAGTGGATACACCATCATTTTTGAGGATGGTCAGTTTCTTATTCGGTCGAAAGGATCTGACCTAGACTCGGCTCGAGTTCTTGGTGTCAGAGAGGGTAAGGTATATAGGTTGTAGGGAAAGCCTGTTAGTGGATCCAAGGGGATCTTGGATCATGGATCGATGTCAGTGGCAGAGGATGAGTAGTAGGAGGCTTCGAAGGAAACACAATGTTCAAAGACTTCCAGTGTGGGAAGTCAACCTTCAGGTGGGAAGGAGGAGTTAGCCGCTTCCAACCCTGTCAAGAAACCCAATTGGTATGAGTTGACATTGATGGATGCTCATGAGCAAGTTGAGGCTCCTAGGAGTACATCGAGGGAGAACATGCCTTCAACAGAGTTTACAAACTTCATGGCACTGATATGTTACGTCATTGAGGAGGCAACAATCTAGTAGGAGCAACAAAATGCCTTAGTACATGATGGATGTCTACGACATTGTGTCAGGGTCGGAGGGAGAACCAGTTCTGGGTGTCTTTTTGAGAAGTACCTTCCTCACTAAGAGGGAGTGTTGATGTTTGCAGCATTGGACAGGTACTTCCACATTGGTTTTGTGTCTAACATGTGGAAGTCGTCATTAATACCTCACAAGACTTAGGAAATTCACTTTATTAAAGCAATTATTAAAGTGAATGCCTTCATATAATTAATTGAGTTTAATTTAAGGAATGCTTAAGTTTTTGGCATTAGTGAATTAAATTAAATCCTAGCCATTGATCTCAAGTGTTGGTGAGATCTAATCTCAACCATTGATCACTTTGGAGATCTAGGGTTTTGGATCTAGGGTAAACTCAACATTATAAAAGGCAGCTAAGGTGAGAGGAGGAGACACACACAGAGTGAGATAGCGAGATCTCATTGATTGGGTGGAGAAGGACTTTCATCCAAGTGTGCAGGGTCCGAGGAAGGAAGCAAGAGACAACAAAGGAGAAGCGACCAACATGATCAAAGGATTGATCTTGAGGTGTGATCAACTTATTGCTGTTTGTATTCTTTTCTCAGAGGGACCATTTTTCTAGGACGGGAGCCCTAGTAAAGCTTTGTATTATTCTTAATAATAAAAGCATATTTACAGGGAAGAAATTATGTGTGCATGGATTGGTTTTCTGTTTATGCTTTCTGCTGTAAAAGAATTTATCCTTTGAGCTCAAGAATATTAAAAAGCCCCTCTCACTGGTTTTCCCCTTGTGGGTTTTCCAGGGTTAATTTGACCAAAAATCTGTGTTTAAATTTTCTGGGTTTGATCATTTATTTCCAGTTTTATTTGCTGTTAAGAGGCTCTTGTGTTTCCTGTTACATTTTTCTGTTTATGCTAATATCATTTACAACAGTGAAATAAATGTGGGTTGGGCATTAAACAGTAAAAAATGTTGAGGCTTGAAACCGGGTTGGGTCTGAGAAAAATTTACAATGGCTGCATTTATTTCTCGAGGAGCAATAGATTTGTAGAATAAAAAACTTGAGGACATTTGCGTTGCTGGAGGTAGCCTAATAAAGAGGAGGCTGGTAAAGTAAAGCCTATTGGAGTTTTGCTTGAGAAATCTGCTGGGCCTCAAACCCACTTGTCCCAGGATTGTTGATGCAGATATGCAAGAGACCAGATTGGAAAGAAGATTTGAACCATATAATAAACTTACCAGTATCATCTTTGCCAAATGGGCTTCAAGGGTAAATTCTCTTAGGGGAGGATTATATTGTTGAAGAGACGTACAGAATAAAGCAAACCCAACGTATACCTCAGAGAACAGTAAAGTTCAAGGAGATGGACTTTACTTATGTGTGTCCTACCCATCGCTATTTGAGGGAACTTGATATTGCACTGGCACGTTATGATATGACACAAGCTTTAATTTGACCCATGTTGACTGGCATTAATCTTCATAGACAAACTTTGATTTTAGTGAAATGGACTTTCTAGGCTCAAAATTTGCCAGTATTGCCTCTCATTATGCAATGGTTATAACTTCATCTAGAATGTATGTCTTTTACTTGATCTTTAGTTGGTATTTTGTTTTTAGTGGGTTTTCCAGTTAGCTCAGTTAAGTGTCTTTTCCCGTCTTATTATAACATTGTGAGTTTCTCTATTCAAGTCTGCCAACTGTTCTCCAGTTTATGTTTGAAGGCAAAGATTGTGAAACTTTGAGAGATCTGACAAAATTGGACCAAATTAGAATTAGCTGAAGATGACAGCACTTTGTTTGTAGTCATAGCATGTGTGGAAAATATAAGTTAAAATCACATGCACAACGTCCTTTATCCTATTCCTAATATTGTAGTCTCAATACAGAATTGGAGAAGCTTCCCCCCACACACGCAAAAGAATGAGGTGTGATTAGAGTTCAAACTTTAAATGAAAACTTGAATGGTGGGCCACATATATGATATCTTAGCACATGTAGTCGCTTAAGCACCACATGTTTTCTTACTATTGTGTCTCGTAGACTCTAATATGTGATCTGCAATTATCTGTTCTGAAATATTTTCAAAATGTAGCAAGTACCTATCCTTTTTTCCCCTTAAAATCTTGTTCTTTTAAGATTTAAAATTGACTTATGTGAATACAGGGAAAGCAAAAGATGGAGACCAGCAAGAGCAGTTACTATGCAAGATATACATCTTCCTATGCGAAGCTTCGAATTGAAAAATAGGTTGGTATACTTGCTTGCTGTTCGGTAGGTTTGAGAAAATTTTCAACTGTCAATGATTGGTGCTATCACTTGTCTCTGTTTCTCTTATAAGGAATTTATATCAATAACACTGCATGTAATTACATCCAGTAACTTGGAAGTAGAAATCATGAGATCTATCTAAGTCTACACTTAAATTCATAAGATTACTATTACATCGGTGGACAAGATTCCATGCTTTTCTTTCTCCAAGGATGGCAGTGTACAAATCTTGTCAATCATGGTGGAAGTGTTTATCTTACGGACAAGACCACAAGAGTGTTACAACCTGATGACTACTTCAGAGGGGTAGGGATTTATAATGTTCATGTTTAAACTTCTCATTCCCTTTATCATGTCAAATGCTGGAAATTGTTTTAGCATTTAGATTTAAAAGGTGGTTTGTAAGCACAAAACAATAACCACCAAGGAAAGTCTTTATTGAGGAATATAGTAGTCCGTTGTCAGTTTCAGGTTTCTAACATTTTCACTTATATTGCCGATTGCTTATTTTATGACTAATTGTAATTGACATCTGCCATCAAAACAGTTCTTTAGATACTATGTGCTGTTCATCCCTCTCCTGATACAGTTTGCAAAAAGAAGTGAACGAATGCATAATTATTTATCCCAGAGTGATAAGCACCTTTATATACATAGATAAAATAAGCTAAGATCACTTTATTAATGTCCAACAAATGACCACCACAAAAGTAGGTCAACGGGACTAAGATAGTACAGCTAGTGCAAGTACAAAATCATCTTCTAGATCTATGCGAAAAGCAGAAATTAAGATCTAGGAACAAGCTAGAAATTAAGCATAATAACTATTATTTTAATGTCCTTTTTGTGGGTTATGTCACGACCATATTTATATTCACTTGCAAACTTGAGGATGAACAGCAGAAGGTGGTTTCCTGAAATAAGTGCAACTGCTATTTTACTTTTGTCCCTAATCTGGAACTTTTGGTGTTTTCTTTCTTTGAAATGGTTTCCTAGTTGTGTCCTCTGATAAAATTTAGAAACAAATGGCACTAAAAGATCCAATATTAGAGACAAAAATAAACGCCACAATTTAGTAGCTGCACTTATTTAAGAAACCTCATTTTGTTTTACAGCATTAAGTGGACAGGCATATGTTTGTGATTGTGAGGAAAAACACAGTATGGATTTCAGAAATCACACCATTAAAATAATCAATTATTTATGCATATAGATTAAGTCATCCTGCTGCCTATCACTAGGGAATAAACAATTATTTAGAAAACAAATTATAAAATCTGTGCTTCGCATAATGTCTTGACCCATCTGCTATAGTGGTTTTATTGGTTCTTAGTTATGTGGAGAGTATGTATATAGAATGTACTGTTGAAAGTAGCAGCATCAGAAGGCATTCTCCAACGAGAGGTCTTAAGTGACCACCCTGAGGCTAGCCAGGGAGACTTGGAGTTTAAACAGTCTTGTGAGTCATGGCAAGAGTCAAGGCCAACGTACAAGCCTTGTGAGCTAGGACAAAAGTCAGGATGAAAGAGATGCTGCCAGAGATAGTCTTGTGAAGTCATGGGAATAGTCAAGGCAAACGTACAAGCCTTGTGAGCCAGGACAGAAACCTTCTGAGTCATGTGCAACAGTCAAGGTCAGCCTTGTGAGCTTAGCGCAAAAGCCAAGGCAAATATAGCAATAGACAAGATAAATGTATAAATCCTGTGAGCTAGATTGATGTGACAAACAATCTTCCTTATCACTTATGCAAATGATGTAATTATAATGATTTAGTGCATTGGCACGTGTGACCTTATCCACCATGAGAAGAATGATGAGTTGCCATGTGTGAAAGTCGAGTGATGAACTTAAGTGTGAAAGCTGAGTTATGAACTCAAGTTGTAAAAGTCGAGTTGCATGTCAAGTTCGAGTTGTCTAACTCAAGTTGTAAAAGTCGAGTTGCATATCAAGTTCGAGTTGTCTAACTCAAGTTGACAAAGTCGAGTTGCATGTCAAGCTGGCATGCTGAGTTGCATGTGAAGTTGGCATGTCGAGTCACAAGTCCAGTTGCAAGGGCGAGTTGTCATGCCATGCGAAGTCAAGTCTCAAGGGCGAGTTGTCATGTCATGCAAAGACGAGTTACAAGTCAAGTTACAAGACGAGTTACAAGTCAAGTTACAGGACGAGTTACAGGTCTAGTGACAATTCTAGTTGAGTTGTAAAGTCAAGTCTAAAGGCGAGTTGCAAAGGCATGCATTCAGTTCCTAAGTCGAGCTCACTAATCTCTCCTTTGCGCCTAGTATATACAGAGATCTACCCTTCATTATACAGTCATGTTATGCAGCGCAAGAGAGAAGAGAAGAGGGATAATGTTTGCAGGTAGCACAAAGAAAGGCATCCACATTCTGGCAACCTCAGTTTTTCTGAAGCACACTCTCATGGTGATGTTGTAATCAGTTTAATCATTCAACTATTTGCCGATAAGGAAGTTTTGTTTGCTGGGGTTTTTCTCCCCTTTGGGTTTCCCCAGGATAAAATCCTGTGTTATTGTGTGGCTAAATTTTTGTGTGCTGTCTAATACTGCTTTACAGCTTTCATGTTTCTGCATTGTTACTCAGTTAAGTTTTCAGATCTGCACAGTATATTGCAGAAAATAAAAAAGTACAGTGAATTCTGAACCTGAGCTCGAAATTTCACATGTACAGACTAAAATTATGGTAAGATCAAGATGACATGCTTTGGCACCCTTTTAGGCAAATGCCTATTGGTTTTTTGTTAGTTTCTTTCTAATTTGAATTGCACTGCAACAATATTTCAAGGTAATACCTCATTTACACTTTGTTTTGTAGTCTGCTTAATCACTATGTATGAATTTTAGAGATTGATCCTACTATTGTTGATTCAATGTTCTTTTTTCTTTACTTTTACAGAACTCAAGTTGATGAAATTAAAAAACTTAGGTTGATTACAGCAATTAAGACCCCATATTTACCAGATGGACGTTTTGATCTGGAAGCTTATGATTCCCTGGTAAATATGCAAATAGTAAATGGTGTCGAGGGTGTGATTGTTGGAGGAACAACTGGTGAAGGGCAGCTAATGAGCTGGGATGAACATATTATGCTAATTGGACACACTGTCAATTGTTTTGGTGATGCAATCAAAGTCATTGGAAATACAGGAAGTAATTCAACAAGAGAGGCAATACATGCAACAGAGCAAGGATTTGCCGTTGGAATGCATGCTGCTCTTCACATCAATCCTTACTATGGGAAAACATCACATGAAGGGTTGGTGTTGCATTTCAGAAGTGTTCTTTCAATGGGTCCAACTATTATATATAATGTCCCTGGCAGGACAGGACAAGACGTTCCTCCATTAGTAATAAAGAAACTTGCAGTTAGTCCCAATTTTGCAGGTGTTAAAGAATGCGTAGGAAATGACCGTGTTAATGAGTACACAGCTAATGGTATGGCTGTCTGGAGTGGAAATGATGATCAGTGTCATGATGCTAGGTGGAACTATAGAGCTAGAGGTGTCATCTCTGTTACAAGTAACTTGGTTCCAGGTTTGATGCACAATCTTATATTCAATGGGAAAGATGAAGCTCTGAACAAAATGTTATTACCTTTGATGGACTGGCTCTTTTGTGAGCCTAATCCAATTGCTCTTAACACGGCTTTGGCACAACTTGGTGTAATAAGGCCTATATTTAGGTTACCCTACGCCCCTCTTCCTATTGAGAAAAGGATGCAATTTTGCAATATTGTTCGAGATATTGGCCGCAAACAATTCATTGGAAATAGAGATGTTCAAGTTCTAGAGGATGAAGATTTCATTCTCTTGGGTCGGTATTAGAGGGTTGAGTGTTGGGTAAGCAGCAATTCAAATACATGATGTTTTTGCAATATATTGTTTTGCCTTGTGCAGTGCATATCATTTTTTATTTCGTTTGAGCTGAGACTGAGGCAATATGTTTAGAAGATTTTGTTTCTGTGCTTAGAGACTCCCTTACAATTACAGGATAGTCAACAATGGTTACTGGACAAGCCTATGTATGATTTGATTTATACTGTTTTCTGTCAAGAAAGTTGATACATGAAGAATCTACATGCTTTTTCGCTGCATGGTTGCCAAATTATTGGTTATTTGCAAGTTGATGATTGTCTCATCTTTCCACCAGCAATTTGAAGCCGGAACATATTCATTGGTAATATTATTGCTATGTGCCTTTTATTATCTGAAAACAGTGAAATCATACAAGGTCTGTTGCAAGTATAGGGACACACTTATGTCTGATCTTTTTGTTATTTTCTATTTTTACGTGTCTATCCCATTTACATGTTCGATTTTGTATTTGTATTTTTTGAAATAATAGAAGGTTTAATATAACATGAGTAAGAATATGCAGATGAATCGTACACCCAATGACAAAATATAATTTTTTAGAGCTTATAAAAGAAGACGTACATGTGGGGATTTCTGGTTGGAGATATTGGCTATTTCTGAATGGGTCTCTGGTTTTGTATTTTCTAGTTGCTAATAATTTTTTATTTCTACTGGCACCTGACTATCTCATGGCTCTTCCCTTATCATCCTGTCCCGTTCATAGAAATGGAATTGGTATATTTCATTGATTTCCTTTATTGTTTGCTACAACTTTTTTGAATGATCCAGTTGTGAAGTTCTCATTGTTATATTATCTCTCTGTTTGCTCATCATTAATTTATGACAAATGTTATTAAGGGGATCCTTGGAAGTTTTTTCATATATATCTATATACTCGCAAGTTTTTGGCAAACGATGTAAAGTCCTTTTCTTTTTGTTTGGAACATCAAATAAGAAAACATTATGAAAAAGCATGTATATAATCCTCTGTCAAGCAAGGCAAATTGTTGCCTTCAAAGTGGGTGCGCTGTTGTGTTGAACAGTTGTTATCACCAGGTTGTTTATTGTGGATTTTGATCCCTAGCATCATGAAAATTTCAGGAAGGACTGAACAGGTCCAATGCTATACATGCACTATTCTGCAGGCACCTAAACATTTGTGTGAGGCAATCTTATTGGTGCCTTCCAAATTGGCTTTCCTGCTCTAATGCATTCAATTTTATTTTTAATTGTTCTATAGTAGAATATTGATCACTGTGGAGATGAAACTGCACGGAGGCTATCCTGTGGCCATTTGGCACAGGTGGTTCTGCTTTGGGTGCACCACATGTAGGGTAACACGGTATCCTGTGGTGATTCTTTCCGTACAACTTTGTGCAGCAGATTCTCCCGTAGCCTTTCCCTACACACTCTGTAATTGCCTTCTCTTTGCTGCCATTATTGAGCATACGGGTCTGTCTAATGTGACACTGCATTGCATGATGTTTTTAATTTTTGATAAATTTGTTTTTATTTTTCTGCTCGTGAAATGCATATCCCTTGGAAATCCATTGAACACTTTCCCTCATTCCGAGGATGGTACATAGGGTGAGTCGGACTTTTCAGGGTTCAAGGCGAAATTCGAATACAATAATATACTCGTTAAGAGCTCCTCATGTCACTCGTGGAAATTGATCTTGGGTGGTGAAAATAACAATCCTCTCAACTGCCCAGGCTAGACCCAATTGACAAATTGGGTTCTCTTCCTATTAATAACTAAGGAAGATTTAGGCATGTGGCACACTCGTCATAGGTGCCTTGAATTGGTTCAAGCATATTTCCATTGAAAACAATATTAAAATTGATGAATAGGGGAAGATCCACAGTTTATATTTTCAAGTGCTTTTCGAAGTAAATTTTTCATAAAAAATGCTCTTTTTTTTGGTTTCTCATTTATATTTCTAATCCAAAAGATGCTTTGGTTTGAAATACACTGTTCTCTTTTTGGATAAAAATATTTGTATTTCAAATAATGTAACAATATGTACAACTTGCATTTTGCAAGGGAAAGATGGAAGAAAAAATGCCACCATCATGGGATGATAAAGCGGCATTAATATTTGTCTCTTGAAAAACAAAACTTCAAAAATAACATGGGGAATTAAGCATACAAAATCCCCACATGATCTAGCGAGATCAAACAAAACTATTGGCACAGCCAGAAAACCACAAGTATCATTAACTGTTGTATCAGAGGGTGCACAAGCATAAAGCATATAATCAACATCAAATCAAGCACAAGCCACAACAATTGCAAAATCTGTGTCATCCTCTTTGGGCTTGGGCTAACTCATTGTTTGTAGTAGTTCATCAACAACCAATGACCCTCATCCATCATCGTTCTCCTTGGATGTTCACCACCTTTAAAACGACCAATGGGATGCATGGTACTTTATCGTTCAAAAGTGATTGGGGGGTCATACTTTGTTGACCACATTGTTGAAAAGTTTGATAAACCTGTACAAGAAAAGCAATACATAAATATTTGCCCTGGAAACCTTTAATCGGGAAAACCGACTTAATTGAGAGCTACACTTATCTCTATCTCTTGTATTAACTTCACCATTCACAATGCAATATATAGATATTACACAGCATCCACAACTTTCATATGTTAAAGTTGGATTATATTACTACCTTAATTCCTTCACTAAAATTAGTTTACAATGGTTGAAAAATCATTTGCAGAAAAAACACATATAGACCAAACACAGACCAAAACTTTTCTTTTGGGGGCTTGTTGACATCTTGTGCCCTTCAAATGGAGGGGTGGGGGTGATCACCCCCCCAAAAAAGACCCCCTTTATCCTGGGATTATACTAAGTCTACCTACAAAGACTACAACACGTCCAACAATGGCCAACTCTGTTTTCTCTCCCTATCCTTGTTCCACTGCATGCTTGCATGATGGCAAGATTTGTTAACTCCATCCTTGACGAGACATTCAAGATGACACTGATGACCAACATCTAGAATGTTTAGGTAGGACACGACTTAGTGTGTAAAGGGCTCTTCCCCTATACTCCAAAAACAACTGTAGATATGCTCAAGATCCAAAGAGCATTTTTTAACTTGATCATGAACATGCAAAGATAGGGTGCCTACAACAAAAACTACACTGGACTAGTCAGAGAGAACATCTTGCGTATTCTTAAATTTAAATTGATTTTAGGTCTTATAAAGATGGATATAATTTCCACTTGAAGACATGTTAGGTTGCAACAAAATCCACCATCCAAATTTGTTTGTTGCTGGGCATGGCATCTTTCCAATTTAATTGAGAATTTGTGTAACACTTGCATAGGTCCTCCATCCACTACCATATAAAACCAAGTACAATGCTATGTCTGACACTTTAGCCTTGACTTTTTACAAACAAGCAATATAAAAAATCCTTCAACATCTAGTACAACACTTTGATAGTGCATTTACAATAGCGATATGATACCCTAGACTTCCCATGAGAAGACTTTTATTTAGAGGGGGAAAGTAAATCTCTTACATCGTTAGCTCCATCTCCAATGTCCATACTATCTCCCTGATTTATTGCCTAAAATGAATTGGACTTAGGCACAAAATTGGTTGAAAAAACTCATTCAACATCTTAGGCTTTTGTGGAGCCACTTTGCCTTCTTGGTTTTGCACCTTTGGATGCTTGTGTAGCAATGATAACAACAATAGTGTACACCTACGAACAACATTGTAGGGCTAAGAGTGAGACGAACAAAGCTCGCTCACGCAAAGAATATCCAATATAAATAGGATAGTACACAGAAATCCATATAGGATAATAATAATATGAATAATGAATAAGTTATGAGATAAGTACAATGAGAATGAGGGCATGTTTATATATCCTCACAAGGGGTGCCCTTTCATGAATAGACATGTTCTTTTAGATAAGACATGACTTTTCATTGATGGTGTGTTTAATTAAATTATTATTTATTATATCTATTTCTATATATATTGTGTTCATAACATTGCCTTCCCCTTAAAAATGCTTTGTTTTCAAATCATACTTTATGGAAGACTTATCTCTTGCTCTCGCTTGTAATTATTGTCTCCTGATTCTTCATTCTTGAGTTAGTCGTTGAGGATTTGAGACGATAGGATCTTCTAAGCGCTGAGCAGAACTGTCGAATTGTAAAGGAGTTTGCTCAACCTAATTCGATCTTCTGGGGATTTATAGGGTTCTTGGAAAGAACTTGATACATTTCTACTCCCATGATAGCTTCTACTTTGACCCCCACTTGTAGTAGAAGTAATATTCTTCGGCATATCGGTTATTTGTTTCTGTTGATACATTGATTGGCTGAAGTATCGGCTTTTGTGATTAGGATGTCTTATCGACATCCTTGCAACTTGATCTTTACTTCATATACTTGTAGTTTTTTCTTGATTAACTTTTGGAACCGAGTCTTCTTCATACCCTTGGATTGTTTCTACTTCGACATTTGAAGACTCCTTACATGAGTTGCAAGGTTGACTAGATATGTATTAATTCCTTTATCTAGATTTGAGATTTTTACATCAAAAGACTTCTCTTCCTTGTTTTCACAGTAAAGACTTCTAAAATATGAGGGAATCTTCCTTGTTTTTCACCACGAAACTCCATTGCGTTATTGTCAAAAATTTTCATCAAACTTCCTTCGAAAGATGTCTTGATTACAAACTTATATGATAATATACTAAGGTCCACTTTTCTTTTTTCTCCTTAAATGATATTTTATGTTTTTCTTGTATTAAATATATCTTTTTTTTTTAATTAATTCTTGGACCTAAAAGGCCCCGAATGCTTCCTTCTTTGTTATAATAGTTAGGAACCTTTACAACCTTTTATTTTTTACAAAAATTCCTTAATTAGAATCTAAACAAGATGTCCTTCTCTTAAATTTTCGTTCCTTAAACTTAGAAACTGAAGGTACCTTAATACCAAGCGTGTATATATATATATATATATATATATAAGTTAGCTCTCATATAATCACTTCTATCTATTTGTTTGTTTTTATATTTTTTTAAACTCCTTTTTTATCCAATCGACACGATGCTTAAACTGGCGGCCATTGATTCCTTCAATTCGTCGTTTATTCGACACGGTCGGTATCTCCTAGTGGTGGTAGCTTTTGCCACAAACTCATATGAATTAGCGACTGTAGATTGTCTTTGCGGAGATTTTGGAAATTCGCACCTGTTGCAACTGATATATATGCGATGTGCCTCGAATCCCAGGTTACGTTGATTTCGTCGATAAAATGGTTAATGAGTTTTTGACGTATCACCTCACGGTTTCACGGTTTAGACAAGGATTTATTTTATTTTATTTTTTATGGCGGATAGTATCCCTTTATCTTTATTAACACGAGTTAATTGCGTTGTCTGGTCGCGATCTTTCGGTGGAGGGTTTTTATTTTTTATGGATTAATATTTGGAAATGCTTCAAACTTGACCTCGGGACCTCGTCTCTCTTATTACGGTGACCAATTATTTTTTTTGCACAATCCCGTGTAAGTTTTAGATATGTATTGGTGCTTCACAAAACCTAGTATCTATGTATTGGGAGCTTGAAAAACTCGAGGTCAAAGAGTTGGTACTTCACAGTGCTAAGAATTTCTTTATTGGTGCTTGAAAGTTTCAAAACCCTGAACCTTTTACACCCAAGATTTTGTTTGGAATGATGTTTCATGATTTACGTGTGGACTTCGCTAGGTATTTGATTGCAGCAACGATACACAAATTCTATTGTTATTTCATCAATATACTACATTTTAATGTGGACGTTTTGCTTCTTTTCAATGATTTTGATGGCAGTTTGGTGGTCTGAGTGGCTGGGAAGCTATTATAACAACAACAGAATTTTAATTTGCAGCGGTCTAATATTTCGTTTTTTAACGACTTTTCCAGTTAATTCTCTTCAACTTTTATTTTGCAACGAAGAAATTCTTCAATAGAACTGTGAATCGAAATTAGAGATTGAAATTGTTAGTGGCCAAAGGCCTAGTTTTGGTCAAAGACCAGACAATTAGAGACACTCTAGAGATTTTTTGTGTGGTTAGAAGCCTATATGGCCAATGGTTGGGATTATAAAAACGGGGTTCTGATACAAAATGATACGAACAAAGTTCGCTCACACAAATAATATCCAATATTAATAGGATAGTACACATAAATCCTTATAGGATAATAATAATATGAATAATGAATGAGTTATGAGATGAGTACAATGAGAATGTGGGCCTGCTTATATATCCTCAGAGAGAGTGCCCTTTCATGAATAGACACGTCCTTTTAGATAAGACATGACTTTTTATTTATGATGCGTTTAATTAAATTATTATTTATTATATCTATTTCTATATATATTGTGTTCATAACATAGATCTTTAATGACCATACATTGCACCTTTGGGTGTGACAACAACAAATTGTGAAAGCTTTTTGTGTGCTTCATGTGGATGCAATTGGTTGATGAGTGATTTGAGTTTGACATTTCTTTTTGGCATTGGAGTCTTTTATTGACACAATGGTTTGACAATCTTGACTAATAATTGAAGCTTGAGGGCCTACTTCAGTTATGGAGCTTGAGGTTTAGGGCTTACAATCATAGGCCTTGGTCATGCATGTGCAGTGCATAAATTAATGCTCTAGGGTTTAACAACACAAAAGTGTTAGGCAATTTAATATAGTAAACAAAATGGTGTTGAGTATGAGCCCCAACTTGAATATCAATGGACTCCTTTAAATATCCCTAAAAGTTGACCTAACCACAAGTGTTTGGTTTGAGAGTGAAAACCCTCTAGGCTTTCGACAAAGGAATTTCCATACATGTTGGGTTATATTGGGCTACTAGGCCTAGGAACTCAATCTAGAGAGCATAATGTAGTTGGGTGAAAATCTCACTCCATTAATTAAAAACAATGAAGGTATTCTTGCAAATCCATAGCCTACGTTGCTTGGTTGACACACAACTTGGGGCTTCTTTAAACCTTAGCACAAATAATTCCATGGCCAAGCTCCTAATGCTCTTTGAATGCCAACCAAAGGTCTCCCATGCTTCTAGAATCCAATCCCAAACAATGTTTTCATATGAGATGTGTCCAACAAAATATTTAACTAGGGCATGACTAAAGATTCCTAATATTCATAAAATTAAATTTTAATTGGAGGTTCAATGGGAGGAACAAAATAATTACCTTGTGGAAGACATTGGGCATGTACTTGCCAACCTTATTGAGTGCCATTATACTTCATGGTAGTTGCAACTCTATAGTTGACCTGTGGAGTATGGGCCATTTTGAGGTGGCCTCTTCATTGGTTGAAAGAGCCAAATTATGAACAAAAAACTAAATGCATAATAAAGGTAGAATATCTAAAGCATTCAAAGTGCAACAAAAATAAAAGTAGGTTTAAACGCTGACAACACTATACAAAATCCTCAGAGCCTCATGTTCTCACCCATCTTAATATTCTTAATATAACATTAACATGAAATACATTACAGATTCCCTTTCACAATGGCAGTAGCACTTTTTTTTGTACATGATTACTATTAATGATGTGAGCGACACATTCCTCAATATGAGAATTTATTGCATGTAATCAAGTGCATCTCACAACATACAAGTATCATTTGACTATGAAACAAGTGGGGAGTATATATTTTCTGAAATTTGCTTAGGACTTGCTCTTAGCCCTAATCGCATGAGTCCACCCACTTGGAAGACAAGATGGCCAACCATGGGGTACCATGTCACTTAAGGGAATCAAATCTTACTAGGAGCAATAATAGTGCGTCGTTGTTTTCAACTAGGCAAGCCCTTGTCCACAACATATCTTTTTATGAGCTAAATTTGTTATTTTCTCAGGTATCCCAAGACCTACAATATGTTAGATTTTCTTAAATTTTCAGAGCAATAGATTTACCAGTGTAGTTAGATCTTCTTTTACATTCATATACCATATACTGAAAATATGAGCAACATAAACAAGCACAAGAGGACATAGAGATTTATCCTGGGAAAACCCCAAACCCGGGGAAAAACCCAGCCAACCTTTCTTAAATAGATTCTTTCTGATAATCAACCATGAAAAAACTCTTCTTCACAAGAGAAAATTGATAATGAAGAAACCCTGATACAAGACTAGCACACCAAGCAAAGGTAGTGCACCAAACAAGTGCAACATCAACACCATACAAAACTAACACACCTCTTCCCAGAGATAACGCACAAGAGAAACCACCAAGAATAAGATAACATAACATAGAACTAGCATGACTGGGAATTGCAACTGCAACTTGCATGAAACAACTGAGCAATGCGCACTAGGAGAAGCGCTGATGCGATGATGATAATAATGAACAAGGCGTCACCTTATTTATACTTGTTCTGTCACTTAACTGGGGCCGACTTCTCTTCTAGAAATTCTTTTTCCCCTTTATCTTTTCATGTGGGATGACTTCTCGTCTGGGGTGTTCTTCAATTGTTCAATGGTATTCCTTTTTACTTCTGGAATCTTCTTCTTCTCTAAGAAAGGTTGTCCACGAGGGAATACCTCCCGCTGCTATCAAAACATCAAAACTCCCTCTTAGCTAGGGAGGTATTCTTTCAAAATGTTTTCTTTTAGTAGTCCCAAGACTACCACCATAGTCTTACGACTACACTGCAAGCATCTAGTAGCCCCATGGCTACTACCATAGGCTCACGACTATGCCATCCAGTAGTACAAGACTACTACCATAATCTCACGACTACGAATCTAGTAGCCCGAAGACCACCACCATAGTCTCATGACTACGAATCTAGTAGCAAGGCTACCACCATAGTCTCCATGACTACAGATCTAGTAGAACATAGCTATCACCATAGTCTCCACGACTATGAATCTAGTAGCATGAAGCTACCATCATACTCCACGACTACGAATCTAGTAGCACGAAGCTACCACCATAGTCTCTTACGACTATGCTATGATGTTTCTCCTCTCCTAGTAGTCCCATTCACACCCATCCACTGGGAAAGACTACTACCATAGCCCCAAGGCTACGCCATGGTCCTAATACCACGCTACAACTCCCATTCACACCTAGCCACTTCACATGGCGTAGGAAAGACTTGCACCAGGCTACATTTTACTCCCTAAGTCACTTCACATGAATGATTTGGGAAACCCTTGGCAAGAGGGAGAGCCCGCTAGAGGAGAAACATCACACCTCCCTCTTAATGAGGGTGGACATTTTGCATCACGCCAAACTTGTTTATGAAGTAATCATACTTCACTCTAGACAGAGGCTTGGTGAGAATGTTCGCTATCTGCTCATCTGTGGATATGTACGGGAGCTCCACTACTCCTCTCTACACCATGTCTTGGATGTAATGGTATTTGATCTCTACATGCTTTGACTTGTCATGAAAGACTGGATTCTCTGAAAGCTTCACACAACTTTGATTATCACAATATATCAAATTGGGCTCATGTTATCCCCATTTTTTGGATAACTAAGGAGATTATGTCGTGAGGCCCTCGGGTTGCAGATATGGAGTTCCGAGAGACTACATGACCAACAATACCCTTTTGCACAGTTGGAAACCCCTCTCACCACCAAAGATGGTCACATATTTCCAAATGGAATCCACCACATCAGTTGGCTTCCGGAAGGCAGCGGGCCTTGCTCCATGAGGTACAAGTCAATATTATGGTGAGCATCATTTCAATATTAAAGCCAATTGAGTATGTTGTATCTTAGACTGCTTTAGATTTCATGATATATGCTTGGACATTATGCCTTTTTCCCTGCTTCACCTTGGTGGTTGACATTGTGCCCTAGTAAGTGGTTTGCCTTGGGGATGGGTTTGCTACTAGGAACTCCCTTAGAGAGCCATCGTACCGTTCCCAACCATACTTACCACTTTCCATCATTATTCCCTTCCATTTCCTTATCTCTTGGGATTTTAGGTTGTATTGACCCAAGAAGGGTTTGCCCCTCATTCTACGGGAAGAAGGGGATGAAGGCCTAGAGGGATTGATGTTGGGTAAAAGATAAAATCCTTATATGAACCTTCCATATGCTTCGCCCAGGGATCACCAAAGAAAGCAGTGAAACACTTATCTTTGAGTAAAGAGGACCCACAATATAATAAAGAATGCTTAAAAGGTTAGTTGAAGGATAATAGGTCTCATCATGAGCCGACCTACCACGTCCATGAATATCTAGTGGTATGACATTACCATCATCTGGTCACGAAACCATGGTAATGGCTATCAGTTGCATGGATGAGAGAAAGGGGGTCTCATCACGAGCCATCCTTCTCATCTCCACTACGTGTTTGTGGGTGACATTGCCATTATTTGGTCACCACGCCAGGGCAATGACCTTCAACCTTTCCTGAAAATTATGAAAGAATAAAAGAATGACAATTAATGGGCTTGGAAAAAGTGCATTGCGGATGAAGAAACCACACACCCTCTTCAAAGGCACCTGTGAATGAGACACTGCGACCCCTTGTATGTCATGATCCATATGCCCATTGAGTCTTGACCCCAACCACTTCATCCACTTTACATGGCTTAGAGAGGGATCTCTTAGAAACTCTCCTTGACCTAGGGCAAGATCTACCTAATAGGACACCTCGTCAACCCTCCCATATTTAAGCTTGACAAGTCACATAGTGTCCTTGAGAAATTAATTGTTTAATATAGTGATCTTTGATGCACATGATGCTTAGGTGGCTCATTTATTGATTGGATTCACTTATCATGATGTTATGACTTGAGATCCTTGGAGGGTGTGCTCATTTGTCTTTGTAGGACCTAGTTGGTGGACAGTTCTGGGAGAACAAGCCTAGCTTGGACTTCCATGGGGCTACAAGCCCACAGGTTGGATGCCAAGGGTCCACATGCCAGATCACATAGATGAAATATTGAAAGCCGAGAGGATAGCTGGATGGACCTAGCCCATGCTTCACTTGCCAAATGATTTGCCTAGGAGAGGAAAAATGTCACCTCCTAGGGAAACATAAAAAAAATCATTGCCTTCGGAAACATGAATTTTCGTCTTTTGAAAGATCTCTTGCTTGAAGTTGGTTTGCTACATTGAGAAGAGTCTTCCCCTACTAGGGTGTCCCCTCTCTCCGACTTCTTTACTTGATGTTACAAACCCTCACCTACATCCATCAGGGTTGATCTAACCTAGATAGATAATTAATCCTAACTCCTAAACTAGCCCTAGACTAACTCTTAAATTTTGCGCATTTTCTCTACTAAATAAGGCGCATCTTTTGGGCTAATTGTTGGCATATTTTGATAGTGTAATTTGCTGATACAAGTGACTGAAATCTACAATCATAAGACTGCAATTTTCTGTAGAAAATACATGTTTACAACAACCATCTTCTCTTGCCTCTTAAGTGCCATTTTTCAACCTATATTCATTGCTAATATTGATGTTGATTTGCTTAACTACTTTAGATATTTGTATGCTGATTTAGATGTTTTATTTGTTGATATAAAATGTCATCCACTGCTGCAAATTATGGACAACAAGCTTAACTTGCTGATCCATACTAACATATATCATTGCAAGTTGGATTTTCTTATGTCTCGGGCAGGTACAATCATCCAGAGAAGTACTATACCATTGGGGCAACAATCACTTGACTTACATGCATCTCTTCCCACATTTCACTCCATTTAGATTTGACCTCTAGGGGCTCCACTTCCATCTCTATCCATTCCCATCTCATTCCTGCTAGGGTCACGTGGATCGCCTCCCTAGAGTGACCTAGTCAACTTTGAAGTGTGGGACCTACATCGAGGTGACATTGGGTGTAGGATTCCAAAGTTGTAGCACTTTCTTTTGTGGTTGGGTCAGGATTTTTCCAACCTAAAACTTGCGCTATAATATTTTGGTGTCGTTGTCGGGGAAGATTTTGAATCTTCTTCGTACCCTAACGACACTTGGGTAAGTTATCCCAACGCCTTTCCCTTAGCTTGCCTGATGACTCCACCTAAAGGACGTTCCCTTTTCCTTTTCCTTGATGAGCTCATCTTGAAGCTCATTTGGCAAATCCTTCTTTCCCCAAACCTACATCGATGTGACATTGGGTGCAAGATTCCCAAGTTGTAGCACTTGCTTTTGTGGTTTGGTCGATCTTTTCCCAACCTAAAACTTGCGTTATAACATTTTGATGTCGTTGTTGGGGAAGATTTTGAATCTTTTTCGTACCCTAACGAAACTTTGGTAAGCTATCCCAAAGCCTTTCCCTTAGCTTGCCTGACGACTCCACCTAAGGGACGTTCCCTTTTCCTTTTCCTTGATGAGCTCATTTTGAAGCTCATATGGCGAATCCTTCTTTCCCCAAACCTTTTCCCCTGGGAGGTTCAAGCCTTCTAAGGTTTACCAAAGAAGGCCTCCTCTCAAGTCTCTTGTTACTAAAACCCTTTTCCATAATATCCTTCCTCTTGTTCCAATGGCTCGCCCTTGGGCAAGGGAGCTCTACAAACTCCTTAACATGGCCAATATCCAAGGTTACCCTAACAAAATGCCAACAAAAGTCAACACGTGGTTGCCAAAGTTCCGAGGAAACAATGTGATAACTGCTGAAGACCACATTTATGTCATGGGTCTGGACATGGACAATGCATGTATTGATCATGAAGATGTGGCCTTGAGGTTATTTGCTTCATCATTGACTGAAGAAGCCCTTGATTGGTTCAAAGGACTCCTTGATAATCATATCATGTCCTATGATGCTTTTTCCAACTTGTTCAAGAGCAGATGGTTGAAAAAGGAAGATGGTGGGACACTTGGGACTCAGTTCAATCAAATAAAGAAAAAGGAGAATGAAACAATAAAGGAATTCATTTCCAGATTTGACAGGTTGTACAATCAAATTCCAACATATTACCGTCCTACAACATCATCAATTCGTCTCCTTTTCATGAATGCTTTTGAAGGACAATTCTGATACATTCTCAAAGATAAAAGGCCCACATCATTGGTAGAGGCTAAAGAGTTCAGTATTGACATTGAAGAGAATCTCCTTGATTAAAATATAGAACCTTTTTAGTACCCTCGTATCGATATAGAAGCAAGAACGAAGGTTTCCAACAACAATGTTCCAAATCCGATTGATCTCCTGACTCAGAAGATAGACCAAATGAATACTCAGTTTGTTCAGGTGCATAATCAACTTATGAACTGTATGACTACAATGAAAAGAAATCAATATGATCCTAGACCTCAGTTTGCCAAACAACAAAGAGATGCTACCAGTTGGAAACCAAGACCTCAACAAGAGGCAAAGGCCCTAGATACTTTGAAACCTGTTGGGACAATTGATATAGAAGCTTGGTGTCTCCCATGCCAAGAACCCTGTTAGAATATAGAAGATGGTGTGCTCATTTTACCATTGACGATACCCTCATCACCCAACCATAGGCCGAAGCCTCCCTTTGAGCACCTTAACCTTGACTGATAATTCCTCTAGAAGCAAACCCTAGGCTAGATAGCCAAACAAAGAGTAGCGCACCTTTCCCCAAGGATAGCGCATCACAAAAAAGATGATCAGATAGTCCAAACCCTAGCCAAGAGATATTCAAGCCAATACTGAAAACTTGCTGCTGCTGCAGCTGCACCAGCAGCTCTCCTCCAAACGTGCGCACAAGACTGCAACTGCAGTGTGCACCAAACTGGGAACTGCAATTCTGAGATGCTACAAATGAGAACTGGCGCCCTGTATTTATAGTAGTCCTGCCAGTTTTGCTGGGGCCGACTTCTCCTTCTGGATATGTGTCTGTTCATTATATTATTATTATTTCTGGCCAACTTCTTCTCTTGGAGGCTAATAGCCTAATATAAATTATCTTCTTGAGCCGACAAGGCTTCTAGGGTTATTAGCCAACTCATTAGGGTTTCTCTTGCTTCCTAGAGTCTTCTATTCTCGTTAGGTTC
>SNQJ01S0006234.1:73677-94978 GCA_010110895.2 Picea sitchensis
CCAATGTTTTTGACTGAGAAGAGATTTGTTAGGGCATCGTACATCTTCTTCGATGAGTCAAGATGGGAGATGTAGGGTATGAAGTGGTCTTTTATGGAATCCACTATGATACTCATGGCATTGATGTCAACATCTTTGAACTTCTCCATAGTTGCAATGTTCTGCGGTTCCTTCTCTTCTCCTTCTTTAAACTCTGGCTTCACGATCTTTCCTTTCACAATATCCTACACTTTATTCTTAGCAAGGATGAGGTCAATCCTTGTCTTCCATGCTCTGAAGTTAGAGGCTCCATCTAGCTTGTTCTCAGACTTCATAGAGTTCTTCATGGCTTGCTTGACTTGGTCAAACCCTAGATTTGACCAGAAATCCAAACTTCATGTCTTGGCCTTTTGAGAGTACCAGGAGATGCGCTGGGCTAGGGCACACTAATCTATCCGAAGATTAGGTCAATCTCATCACTTAAGGTGCCTCAACAAGAGGTTTAGGGTTTCTGCAACTGCTTCTGCTAGTAACACCAGCTGCAGTGCTTTTGGAAGCTGCTCCTGCTAGTAACCCTAGCGACAGTTCCTCAACGAGATTAATATCTAGCAGCTATGTTTCCTTCCAGCATTTTAGGATGACTGAAGGAGTGTGGGCCCATAACCTGTTAGAATATAGAAGATGGTGTGCTCATTTTACCATTGACAATACCCTCGTCACCCAACCATAGGCCGAAGCCTCCCTCCGAGCACCTTAACCTTGACTAAGAATTCCTCTGAAAGCAAACCCTAGGCTAGATAGCCAAACAAAGAGTAGCGCACCTTTCCCCAAGGATAGCGCATCACAAAAAAATTGATCAGATAGTCCAAACCCTAGCCAAGATATATTCAAGCCAATACTAAAAACTTGCTGTTGCTGCAGCTGCACCAGCAGCTCTCCTCCAAACCTGAGCACAAGATTGCAACTGCAGTGCGCACCAAACTGGGAATTGCAATTCTGAGATGCTACAAATGAGAACTGGCACCCTGTATTTATAGTATTCCTGCCAGTTTTGTTGGGGCCGACTTCTCCTTTTGGATATGCGTGTTCAATATATTATTATTATTTTTGGACGACTTCTTCTCTTGGAGGCTAATAGCCTAATATAAATTATCTTCTTGAGCCGACAAGGCTTCTAGGGTTATTAGCCAATTCATTAGGGTTTCTCTTGCTTCCCAGAGTCTTCTATTCTTGTCAGGTTCACACGTGGAGGTAAATACCTCCTGTAGCTACCATAATATTAACAAACCCCACAGGGAAGATGAGTGCCCCCGACGAGACAATGATTATCCTGACGATATAAACTTCATGATTTACAATTTCGACGATGAACATGTTATCAAAGAATAGATCAATGAATCCAGAAGAATATGAGAAAGAGAGGGTTAGAGTCCATGCCTTAAATAAATTGACAGATGATCAGAAGAAGGAATTAAGGAGGAGGGAAATTCTAACCTACATCAGAAGAAAAAATGCGTCAGCCCCTCCGTCACAACCTGATACTCCTCTTCCATCAGCAGGAAAGGTGGCTCCCCCACCTCCACCACCGGTATGTTATTTGCTTCCTAAGCCAACTCCTACAGATGATATTAAGTTAAATATAGATGTTGCAAACATGTTTGGAAAACTGAATATGACGGTCCCAGTGACAAAAATGTGTAAGATTCCTTCTGTGAGAAGGGAAGTTTTGAAAGTCTTACAGGTGCCAACAGAGAAGGAGGATCCTCCCATTATTTTGACAAGAACCCTCCTTTCTATCTTTCATTAGGAACAAATGGCCTCCACTTGAACAATTGCATGCTTGATTCAGGGGCCTCAACAAATGTCATGTCATTGAAGGTGATGAAACAACTTGGTTTGAATACAACCTGAACTTATGGCAATGTTTGTGGTATTGATTCAAGAAGAGTCGAGGTCTTTGGGGTGTGTGAAGACGTTGAGGTATTTTTGATAGATTTTCCACATATCAACGTCCTCATGGACATATTGGTGATCGGTGTTTTGGATGCCTGGGGGATGCTCTTGTCGAGGACCTGGTCCTCATCCCTTGGAGGTTTCCTTAGCATGAACCCTACACATGCATATATCCCCATGGGCGATGGCACATATGAGATCTTACATAACAGGGAAAAAACAAATATGCATGTGATGGATCTGAGGGGCCCTAATTATGTCAGTGAACACTACTATGATATGCCTCCACAAGTTATTGAGTATGATCCATCTGACATACCCTTCATGCAGGAAGATTCCATAAAGATGTTTCTCTTATGGACAAATAAGAAGAAGACTGCAAAATACCATGGAAAGGAGCTAGGGTCTATTCATATTATGCAAGAATAATATGAGAAACATGAATAAATCGTCAAAGAGACAGTCCACACAGAGCCTCCATACGATGAGAATATAGCTTGCATCGATTTCAATGAAGGAAGTCTTGTGCTCATGTGGGACAAAAGAAAGGGCAAGCCCATATATGACCAAAAAGACAACAATTCATGGCTTGGCTCTTACATCATCATGAAGAAGTCTAACAAAGAAAGGTACTCTTTGACAACATTAGACGGGAGGAAGATGCCACTACTGGTAGATGGATCTCTTTTCCAACCTCACATTCAGGTCACATGACTTCTTCAGGGCCCATGCCTCAGGTAAGTAGGTAAGTCATCTTTTTTTCCCTTGCATTTTGCATATTGATTGCTCATATTAGTTTATATTCATTTCATTTTCATTTTTCTCTACTTGCATATTGATTTCATGCTTAGCTTAGATTTTTTTGAAAAAAATGTCAAAATTTTCTTTTTCTAGCTTAGTTGGTTTTGATTATGAACATATGAGAACAAGGATGAGTAGGCCATCCTGCACTTGAAAGCATGATGTTTCCTTGCAGGAACATGTCTACCATTAGATGTTGCGGTTCTCATGCACTCTACGACGATCACATGTCCCCAAGTAGGAGCCAGATGTTATCCCCATTTTGTGGATAACTAAGGAGATTATGTCTTGAGGCCCCTCAAGTTGTAGATATGGAGTGTCGAGAGACTACATGACCAACAATACCCTTTTGCACAGTTGGAAACCCCTCTCACCACCACAAATGGTCACCGATTTCTAGATGGCATCCACCACATCAGCTAGCTTCCGGAAGGTAGTAGGCCTTTCTCCATGAGGTACAAGTCAGTATTATGGTGAGCATCATTTCAATATTTAAGCCAATTGAGTATGTTGTATCTTAGATTGCTCTAGATTTCATGATATATGCTTGGACATTATGCTTTTTTTCCTGCTTCACTTTGGTGGTTGACATTGTGCCCTAGTAAGTGGTTTTCCTTGGGGATGGGTTTGCTACTAGGAACTCCCTTAAAGAGCCATCATACCATTCCTGACCATACTTACCACTTTCCATCATTATTCCCCTCCATTTCCTTATCTCTTGGGATTTTAGGGTGTATTGACCCAAGAAGGGGTTGTCCCTCATTCTATGGGAAGAAGGGGCCGAAGGCCCAGAGGGATTGATGTTGGGTAAAAGATAAAATCCTTGTATGAACCTTCTAGATGCTTCTCCCATGGATCATCTGAGAAAGCAATGAGACCCTTATCTTTGAGTAAAGGGGACCCACAATATAATAAATAATGTTTAAAAGGTTAGTTGAAGGATAGGAGGTCTCATCACGAGCCGACCTATCACTTCCATGAATATCTAGTGGTATGACATTGCCATCATCTGGTCACCAAACCAGGGTAATGGCTCTCAGTTGCATGGTTGAGAGAAAGAGGGTCTCATCACGATCCAACCTTCTCTTCTCCACTAGGTGTTTGTGGGTGACATTGTCATTATTTGGTCACCACGCAAGGGCAGTGACCTTCAACCTCTCCTTAAAATTATGAAAGAATAAAAGAATTACAATTAATGGGCTTGGAAAAAGTGAATTGAGGACGAAGGTACCACACACCCTCTACAAAGGAATGTGTGAATGAGACACTACGAGCCCTTGTATATCATGAGCCCTATTCCCATTGAGTCTTCACCCCAACCACTTCATCCACTTTACATGGCTTAGAGAGGGATCTCTTAGAATCTCTCCTTGACCTAGGGAACGATCTACCCAATAGGACACCTCATCAACCCTCCCATATTCAAGATTGACAAGTTGCATAGTGTGCTTGAGCAATTAATTGTTTGATATAGTGATCTTTGATGCACATGCTTAGGTGGCTCATTTATTGATTGGATTCACTTATCATGATGTTATGTCTTGATATCCTTGGAGGGCGTGCTCATTTGTCTTTGCAGGACCTAGTTGGTGGAAACTTTTGGGAGAACAAGCCTAGCTTGGGCTTCCATGGGGCTGGAAGCCCACAGGTTGGATGCCAAGGGTCCACATGCTGTATCACAGAGATGAAATATTGAAATCCTAGAGGACAGATGGATGGAACTAACCCATGCTTCACTTGCCAAACCATTTTCCTAGGAGAGGCAAAACATCATCTCCTAGGGCACGACATCACTTTTGGGGGCTAGGGTTTGATGGTGATGTAGCCACTCATTGACACATGGACGTTTTGAGGAGGAGGAGGTCTTCACCATGAAGATATTTCCTATATGCTTGACATGTGGCCTTTGGAGGCCTACCAATGCTTCTCCAACACCAATGACTTCTTCTAAGTGGAAAAACGTCCTCTAAAGGGGAGACGTCCATGTAAAATTAGGGTTTTATTTGTGAAAAAGTGAAAAGTTAAATGAATTGTTTAATATTACTTTGTTAAAGGGGGGAATATTAGGGTTGTTGGCCCCTAGTCTTGTGGTTTACCCCTTAATTTATGGACAAGTCACTTTAGTGACATTTTGTATAAATAAGAGATCATAAGATCTCATTTGAACATAACTCTCCCTCTTGTGAGAGGACTTGGATCTGGAATTTTCGCTATACTTGGATATATTTTTCTCATGTGCACTTGTTTATGGCTATCTCTTTTGAATGATTGATGGAGGGGTGAAGCGTTGTTGACGCTTGGATCCGTTAGGACCAAAATGACAACCTCATGAGGACATTAGTCCCCCTTCATTTTTAGAGAGGTGGTTCTCCTCTTTGGCTAAAAGATATATCTTTGAATATCTTGGAGTAGGGAGTGTGCTAGACAACAAACCCCCAAATCTTTATTGCTTGGATTTAAATGAAAATGGTTCTTCAATAACCCAATATGATCTTTATGTGCCACAAAAGACTTTTTACAATAAGAAAATATTGAAGGAGGACTTCAACATCATAATTAAATTGTGATCAATGTCACACACAATCTTTTTAATCATATACAAATACATCTATGTCTTCTTCATGAAAAGAAGAGAGAATAATTTGATCATCTCAAAGAATTTTAAAAGAGTACTGCTATCAAGATCAAAAGAGAATTTGATAGGTCAACCTCAAATATCTCATACTTAAAACTCAAAGTTATAAGATACAGTCAAGATCAACCCCAAAGCAATTCTTTGTGGAGTTTTATTCATGAAATATGTTCTTCATTAAAAAATCTTTGACAACCATTTATGTGGTTGCAAATATTCAATGATCATATAAGAAAAGATCTTAGAAGAATACAAGAAAAACACTCAACAACTCATCCTTGTGCCCAACTCTGAGATTCACACATAAAGCTATGAGAAGTGGTGTAGAAGAATAGAAAGAATAGAGAATATGGAGATTTCTTTCTTTTGATCAGAAGCTTGATCGTGTATCCATGGCTGTACCTTTTTCTTCCTTTGATCTTCTGCCTTGCCCCTCTAACAATACTGATTATTGGACCCTTTGATGGAGCCTCTCTTCTCTTTTTAAGAAGAGATTTTCTAACTACTTGAGTAGTTAGGGTTTCTCCCTTCTAGAAATTTTCATACAAGTTTCTTCTTGAAACATTCTCTTTAATTAATGCCTCATTAATGAATTCACATCATTAATATAAGTATATTGAAAATGGGTCCTTCTCATTTTTTAATAAAAGTTTTAATTAAACTTTTATTTTTAAAATTTAATTAATTTCCCTTTAAAAGAGGATGACTATGTTTTAATTATATGGGAATGATAATAAAATTTTTAGCCATGAAAATCATTTCATATTTGATTTTCATCGACTTATATTTTCAACAATATAAAATTTTCCCAAATCTGTTCCTTGGATCTCAAGATATGAGCTTGTGAAGTTGAGTTGTCACGCATGCCCATTAAAAATGCAGCTGACTGATATTTTAATTTCTGGGGAAAATGTATAAACCTTCATCTTTTTAAACCTATACCATCATCTTCTACGTCAAAATACCTTTCCAACGGTATAAAGTTTTCGCAATTCTGAAACCCGGAGCTCAAGTTATGGCCTCTGCAAGATCATGACTCAACCACCATTGATCAAAATTCATGGACAAATCTAGGCCCTTGGATTAAATTTCGTCCAACCATTAATATATTTCCATGTGTTTCCAATTAATTGGCTGCCATGTGGCACCATTCTTTAGTCTCCATGAAGCACTAATCCTTGATCACCATGTGTTATGATGTTAATTGATGCCAAGAGTAATAATTTGATTGGTTATGAATTACATATTATAAAGAGTTATAATTTAAATATTAGAAAAAGTTAAGGTATAATGTTTTAAAGGAGGGGGAACAAGAGTGTAAGGAAAAAGGTAGACTGGGTAGTTAGGGGGAGGAGTTGAAATGTAGGAGGCGAAAGAGGTAGGGAGAAATGTAGGGAGCAAAGTGAGGGGGAGTGATGTGAGGTGAGGTAGGGGGTAGTTTGTAGGTGGCAGAGATGAGGGAGGTGACGTAGGGTGAGGTGAGGGGGGAGAAATGAGGGGAGTGGGGAAGGGTGAGCAGGTTGGGAAGTTAGGGGGAGAGAGTGAGTTGAGTTATGGCAAGTCCGACTGACCACCATAACTAAAAAAAAAGTTAAGTATGGGAATGCGAGGGATGAGGGGTGATGAAATGGAGAGGGGAGGGTATTTTGAGGGGAATTTGTAGGGAGCGGAAGTGAGGGGGTGGGAAATGTTGGGAGTGGGGAAGGGTTGAGGAGTGAGGAAAATAAGGGGGTGAGGTGAGTTTGTCGGGGACGGATGTGAGGGGATGAAGGGGAGAGGTGAGGGAGTTATGGCGAGTCCGACCGCCCGCCATAACTCAAATAAAAACTAAGTATGGGATATGGGGGGTGAGGGAAGATAGGAGAATGACATGTGCCCACAAAAGAATATTTTCAAGGGTATTGAACCCGGAAAATTTAAAAGTGCTTCCAAAATATTAGTTTTATTCCACATGAAAGAGACACATTTTTTCCACTTTAAACTTTAAACCTGGATATCTTGAGCATACGAACTCGGATTTCCGATCCGAAAAATGCGTGACGAAATTGAGGCCGAGGGATACATAAGGAAATTATAATAGTTCAATTTTTTTTATCTTCTGATATCAATTTTTTTATTAATCCAAGAGCGGGAAAATAAAAATGACCAAATTTTGGTCAACAATTGGCTCCAAATGCGGGACAGTGACCCCCCGTGGGTTGCTGAGAACACCAAAATATCAAGAACAACTACCTTCTCCATTGGGTTGTGGAGTCATCTTCAAAATGAATTCTTGTAATTCTTCTTATTTCATGGAGTTACCTTCAAGTTTGATTGCCTTATTGTGCAACATTGAACAAAAATATGTACATGCATGATCTAGCTACCCTAATTTACTTGAAAGAAAGTGGCAGCTTAGGTGTAGGAAGATTTCCAATGAAGATATTCAAGCATCCAACTGACTTGTAGAATGAGCTCCTGAATTGGGTAATATGTTGAGGTCGCTACCAAATGATAAAAAACATGCCCAAAGTATACTATGATGAGACTGAGCAAGATGTGCTTGAAATCTAATTGTATTCCTTGGACAACAATTCTTTGGAACCATGATTCAATTAAATCAACCTTTTTTTGCTCAAGAATGTTGTGTTTTTTGATTGGAAAAGGAGTTTCCAATCTGAGAATAATTTCATCTTTTTCCTTATCATCAACCACATCTAAGATTTCTGATTCAACATCAATTCCTTGAAGGAGTTCTTCCTTTGTACAATGATCATGTCTCTGTGGTGAGGTTGCAATGGCGAACTGTTGGTGAACTTTTGTGGGGAACTGTAAGGCCATACTTTGTTGTTCATCAATAACTTCATGATCTTCAGAAATAAAACGTATCATCCATGATTCCTCTTGCTGCAAATGTCTTTCCTTTGATGCTTGGAAAATTCCTTCCTCATGAAACTCGACCTTAGGAAAACAATCCACATAATACAAATCTGATGTAAAGTGATGATTTCTATCCCTCCGATGTTAACATTGTTGGTGTGGCTTGATATACATTGGTTGTATTATTTGAGACTACTACAATCTTTTCATACTGAATTAAGTCCTCATGTTCATCCTTGAGTTCACTATAATCATCACTTTCAAATTGAGCACATGAGAGGCTGAGATATACCTCCCACAAATCATACAAAGGATGGTGTTCTTCTTGGATTGAAAATTTAGTGTTTTCATTTTCTATTTCAAGATCAAGATCTGAAAAAAAAAAATTCATTTATTTCCTCAAAGTTTTCTTCTAAATTCATTCCTCCATTGTCTTGGATAAATTTCGGGGGGTCTAATATGTTGGCACCGGTTTCAAGAACAAATATTTCAATGAGTTGAGCTTGCTGCATTAATTCTTTCCAGCTGCGTTTTCCTTCTTGCCTCAATAGAAATCTCAAATTTGTGGGCAAAGCATTTTCGTAACAATTGAAAATAATGACATCGTTTGGAAACATTTCTTGGGGAATCTCATGAAGAACTTTCATAAATTTGAAAGATAAATCTTTAACTGTTTATTCTTTGTTCATCCCGGTTTCAACCTGCTTCAAGAAAAGAGAATATGGATCTTTTCTTAAGAAAGATATTTCGACAAACAAGTTTTCTAGTACATCCCAACTAGTGATGGTTCCGGGAAGATGAATAAAACCATTCACTGACATCTTCTTTTAAAGTCAAGATAAATAACCGACATGGAACATCATTTTGAGCCACATTAAAAATTTCACAAGAACTGTCAAATTTAATCAAATGTTTCTTTGCATCTTTTGAAAAATTCCCGCAGAATGTTGGAAATTTTTCCATGGAAATATTTGGCAAGGGGTGAACTCCTTGCAAACTAAGTGGCCTTCTGTGCAACCTTTTCTTTCTTTGGATACCTTCTCCTTTCACCGTTCCTTGAACAATTTCTGTAGATGGAGGAGGCGAAATCTCTTGATAGCATGAGAAAAATTCCTTAGAGGAGTCTTCATATATATCTTCTTGAAATTCAGAGATCTTTTCAGTGAAGTCACCGGGGCGTATTTCTTTAAGATCTTGAGTTTTGAGGATGGAGTTGCTAGGGAAATCATCCTCCCAAATATTTGGTGGTTTTCTAGTTCCATAAAGGTTTGTCACAACTGATTTGTGACTGATATTTTAACAATAAACCTTCAAGGCCATTCAATGTTCTTTGAACAAGGTTCTCCAAAACCCAATTCATCTTGAATCAATATCTAAATTTTCTCCCAAACAACAACTAGACTACTTCTAGTCTTCCAATAATATCTGATCGAAAAGGTATCATATCTCTTGAAAACAATTTGTTCCCCAGTATGGTCTCCAAAAATGTTGACGCTTGAATCCGTTAGGATTGAAACAGTAACTTGATGAGGACATTAGTCCCCCTTCGTTTTTAGAGAGGTGGTTCTCCTCTTTGGCTAAAATATATATCTTTGAATATCTTGGAGTAGGGAGAGTGCTAGACAACAAGCCCCCAAATCTTTATTGCTTGGATTTAAATGAAAATGGTTCTTCAATAACCCAATATGATCTTTATGTGCAACAAAAGTATTTTTACAATAAGAAAATAGTGAAGGAGGGCTTCAACATCATAAATAAATTGTGATCAACATCACACACAATCTTCTTAATCATATATAAATACATCCATGTCTTCTTCATGAAAAATAGGAGAGGATAATTTGATCATCTCAAAGAATTTTAAAAGAGTATTGCTATCACGATCAAAAGAGAATTTGATAGGTCATCCTCAAATATCTCATACTTAAAACTCGAAGTTACAAGATACAGTCAAGATCAACCCCGAAGCAATTCTTTGTGGAGTTTTATTCGCGAAATATGTTCTTCATTACAAAATCTTTGATAACCATGTATGTGGTTGCAAATAATCCATGATCATACAAGAAAATATCTTAGAAGAATACAAGAAAAACACTCAACAACTCAGCCTTGTGCCCAACTCTGAGATTCAAGCATAAAGCTATGAGAAGTGGTGTAGAAGAATATAAAGAATGTAGAAGATGGCTATTTATTTCTTTTGATCATAAGCTTGATTGTGTATCCATGACTGTACCTTCTTCTTCCTTTGATCTTCTGCCCTACCCCTCTGACAATACTGATTATTGGACCCCTTGATGGAGCCTCTCTTCTCTTTTTAAGAAGAGATTTTCTAACTACTTGAGTAATTAGGGTTTCTCCCTTTTAGAAATTTCCGTACAAGTTTCTTCTTGAAAATTTATCTTTAATTAATGCCTCATTAATGAATTCACATCATTAATATAAGTATATTGAAAATGGGTCCCTCTCTTTTTTTAATAAAAGTTTTACTTAAACTTTTATTTTTAAAATTTAATTAATTTCCCTTTAAATGAGGATGACCGTGTTTTAATTTTTTGGGAACGATAATAATTTTTTTATCCATGGAAATAATTTCAGATGTCATCTTCATCGTCTTATATTTCAAACGATATAAAATTTTCCCAAATCCGTCGCCTGGATCTCAAGATATGAGCTCGTGAAGTTGAGTTGTCACACATGCCCATTAAAAATGTAGTTGATTGGTATTTTAATTTCTGGGGAAAACGTAACAACCTTCAACCTTTTAAACCTTTACCATCATTTTCTATGTCGAAATATATTTCCAACGGTATAAATTTTATGCGATTCCGACACCCAGAGCTCAAGTTATGGCCTCTGTAAGATCATGACTCAACCACCATTTATCAAAATTCATGGCAAATCTGGGCCCTTGGATTAAATTTCATCCAACCATTAATATATTGCCATGTGTTTCCAATTAATTGACTTCCACGTGGCACCATTATTTGGTCTCCATGAAGCACTAATCCTTGATCACCATGTGTCATGATCTTAATAGATGCCAAGAGTAATAATCTGAGTGGTTATGAATTACATATTATAAAAAGTTATAATTTGAATATTAGAAAAAGTTAAGGTATAATGTTTTAAAGGAGGTGGAACGAGAGTGTAAGGAAAAAGGAAGAGTGGGTAGTCATGGGGAGGGGTAGAAATGTAGGTGGCGGAAGAGGGGATGGAGAAATGTAGGGAGCAGAGTGAGGGGGAGTGATGTGAGGTAGGGGGGTAGTTTGTGGTGGCAGAGATGAGGGGGGTGACGTAGGGTGAGGTGAGGGGGGATAAATGAGGGGAGCGGGGAAGGGTGAGTAGGTTGGGAAGTGAGGGGGGATAAATGAGGGGAGCGGGGAAGGGTGAGTAGGTTGGGAAGTGAGGGGGAGGGAGTGAGTTGAGTTATGGTGAGTCCGACTGACCGCCATAACTGAATTTTTTTTTTAAGAATGGGAATGTGAGGGGTGAGGAAATGAAGAGGGGAGTGTATTTTGAGGGGATTTTGTAGGGAGCGAAAGTGAGGGGGTGGGAAATGTGGGGAGTGGGAAAGGGTTGGGGAGTGAGGAAAATAAGGGGGTGAGGTGAGTTTGTCGGTGATGGACGTGAGGGGGATGAAGGGGAGAGGTGAAGGAGTTATGGCGAGTCTGACCGACCGCCATAAATCAAATAAAACCTAAGTATGGGATATGAGGGGTGAGGGAAGAGAGGAGAATGACATGTTCCCACGAGAAATACCATGAATATTTTTTATGGGTTTTGAACCCAACAAAAGAATATTTTCAAAGGTCTTGAACTCGANAAGGGGAGAGGTGAAGGAGTTATGGCGAGTCTGACCGACCACCATAAATCAAATAAAACCTAAGTATGGGATATGAGGGGTGAGGGAAGAGAGGAGAATGACATGTTCCCACGAGAAATACCATGAATATTTTTTATGGGTTTTGAACCCAACAAAAGAATATTTTCAAAGGTCTTGAACTCGAAAAAATTTAAAAGTGCTTCCAAAAGATTAGCTTTATTCCACATGAAAGAGACACCTTTTTCTGCTTTAAACTTTAAACCTGGATATCTTGAGCATACAAACTCAGGCTTCCGATCCAAAAAATGCATGATGAAGCTGAGGCCCGGGGCTACACAAGGAACTTATAATAGTTCAAATTTTTTCATATTCTGATATCATTTTTTTTTTATTAATCCAAGAGAGGGAAAATAAATTAACCAAATTTTGGTCAACATGCGCTAGCCTTGGATGAATGCTTTCTAGCTTTTATGGTGGATTATATTAGCATCTTTCTTGATTTTGGTATGGTATTCTACTCTTGTGCTATTATTTTTTCAAGTAAAGGATTTTTTTGCTAGGAGCGAAGTGGGAAGTAAGAGTATTTTCACCTGCACTCTAGTCTCCATCATTTATTGCTTGACGTTCATTGATGTTGCAAGGGTTTGTTTGAGGAAGTAAGAGGATTTACAACCCTCATTTTCAAACCCTAACTAGAGATACTTGTTAGAATATAATGGATGTGCTTGTTTTACCATTGACAATATCACTATTGTCACCCAACCATAGGCCGAAGCCACACTCCGAGCACCTTAACCTTGACGGAAAATCACTCCGGAAGAAAACCCTAGGCTAGATAGCCAAACAAAGGGTAGCACACCTTTCCCCAATGATAGCGCACCAACAAGAGCTGATCAGTTAGTCCAAACCCTAGCCAAGAGATAGTCCAAGCCAAAACCGATCTGCTAGCTGCAGCAACTGCAATGGCAGCTCTCCTCAAACCTGAGCACAAAACTGGGCACTACAGTGCGCACAAGTGTTGCTCTGCAATTCTGAGACTGCCTACCAGAATGAAGACTGGCCTCTTGTATTTATAGTAATTCTGGCTAACTGCCTGGGCCGACTTCTCATTCTGGGTATCTGTCTGTTCAGTATATATTATTTCTTCTGGCCGACTTCTTCTCTTGGAGGCTAATAACCTAATATAAATTATCTTCTTGAGCCGACAAGTCTCCTAGGGTTATTAGCCAACTCATTAGGGTTTCTTCTTGCTTCCCGGAGTATTCTATTCTCGTCAGGTTTACATGTGGAGGTAAATACCTCCCGCAACTACCATAATATCAACAATACTTACCTTGGGAAGTAAGAGTATTTACACTCCCAATGAAGTAGCATCTCTAGTTCATTTATTTGACTCCATTAACTCAATAGTAAAGGCACTAGTCATCTATTTTTTGCATTGGAGATATAAAATCATTTCCTTGGGAAACATGAATTTTCATCTTTTGAAAGATCTCTTGCTTGAAGTTGGTTTGCTACATTGAGAGGAGTCTTCCCCTACTAGGGTGTCCCCTCTCTCCCACTACTTTTCTTGTTGTTACAAACCCTAACCTACATTCATTAGGGATGATCTAACCTAGATAGATAATTAATCCTAACTCCTAAACTAGCCCTAGACTAACTCTTAAATTTTGCTCATTTACTCTACTATCTAGGGCACATCTTTTGGGATCAATGTTGGCATATTTTGATGGTGTAATTTGATGATATATCTGACTGAAAGATACATCCATAAGGCTACAATTTTATGCAGAAAATACATGTTTACAACAACCATCTTCTCTTGCCTCTTAAGTGCCATTTTTCAGCCTATATTCATTGCTAATCTTGATGCTGATTTGCTTAACTAGTTTAGATATTTGTATGTTGATTTATATGATTTATTTGCTGATATAAAATTTCATCTACTGCTGAAAATTAGGGACATCAAGCTTAACTTGCTGATCCATACTAACATATATCATTGCAAGTTGGATTTTCTTGTGTATCGGGAAGGTACACTCATCCAGAGAATTACTATACCTTTGGGGCAACAATCAATTGACTTACAAGGAATCTCTTCCCACATTTCGCTCCATTTATATTTGACCTATAGGGGCTCCACTTCCATCTCTATCCATCCCCATCTCATTCCCCCTAGGGTCACCAGGATCGCCTCCCTAGAGTGATATAGTCACCCTTGAAGTGCGTGACCTACATCGAGGTGAAATTGGGTGTAGGATTCCCAGGTTGTAGCACTTGATTTTTTGGGTGGGTTGGGATTTTCCCAACCTACAACTTGCGCTATAAAAACTCCAACTCTAGATCAAATAACTCTGCAAGCAACTTTCAAATCCACACTGCTTCACGACTTGCAACACTGGCTGCAATATACTCTTCCTATGTTGTACGGAGTGTCACTGACGCATGTTTTTTTCTCAAGCATGAGATCATACATGATCCCAAAATGAAGCAACATCCCAATGTTCTTTTCTGGTCCATTGCACTTACCGCCTAGTTAGAGTCTGTATAACCTTGTAGATTTACTTCATTGTCTAAGACATATCTGAGTCCATATCCAACCATACCATGTAGGTACCTCAACACATGCTTTGATGTTATCCAATGTACATGTCTAGGCTCAACCATGTACTGAGTCAATGTGTTCACTGCAAAACATATATCCAGTCTGGTGTTAACCAGGTACATCAAGGATCCGATCAACTGTTTGTAGATCGTGGGATCAACCAAATCTGAAGATGAATCACTCAAGAGCTTTAGATTCGTAACCATAGGTGCGGCCATGGAATTGCAGTCCATCATCCCGAATCTTTGTAGGATCTCAACTGTATATTTTCCTTGACTAAGGAAAATCTCATTTGGTCTCTGCCATATCTCTAATCCCAAGAAATAGTGCATCAAACCCAGATCCTTCATTTCAAACTCTAAAGTGAGGTCCCTCTTGCACCCATCTATGAGCTTCTCATCCCCTTTTAGAAACAAGCCATCCACATATAGGACCAAAATCAATGGGAAACCATCTTCAACCTTGTAGTAAAGGTTGGGATCTGCATCACTCTTGGTAAACCCCAATCTCATCAGATAACTATCTATTCTTGCATACCATGCCCTGGGTGCATGCTTAAGCCCGTACAAATATTTCTTCAATTTGCAAACATTGGACTCCTTCCCATGAATTACAAAACCTTGTGGATGCTCTATGTACACTTTTTCTTCAATTACACCATTCAAGAAAGCAGTCTTGAAATCCATATGGTGTAATTTCCATCCCATAACGGAAGCAATAGAAATAATAGATCTAATGGAAGTGTACTTTGCTATTGGAGCAAAAGTCTCGTCATAATCTTCTCTCTCTTTCTGGGAGAATCCTCTAGCCACAAAGCTCGCTTTGTATTTCTCCATGCCGCCATCTGCAACTTGCTTGATATTGTAGATCCACTTGGAAGTCACCATTGACTTCCCTTCTAGTCTCTGAACCACTTTCCACACATCATTCTTTATGATGGACTGATACTCTTCCATCATGGCATCCTTCCACACTTGCTTCTTAGAAGCTTCCTTAAAAGTGGAAGGTTATGAATCAATGGTTTTACTCATCAAGGCCACATAGCTAGAAAACTTGTGTGGTCTCTTTCTCTCTCCAAAAGAGCCTATGAGAGCTACATTTCCTTTAGGTTCCTGCAAAGTGTTCCGAAGTCATGCTTGTCTCTTCCTAATAATTCTAACTTCTCTGGGTGGATCTACATGTATCTATGGCTCTAATGTCTTATTCTGTCTATATGGAATGTGTTCTTATAGAGTAGAGTAAACCATTATTGCATCCCTTGGAGCCTCCTACTCCTCTCTATCCTCATCCATGTGAGAATCTATAGATTTCCTGAAGGTTGCTTCTTCATCAAATGTAACATCCCTGCTAGTATTAATTTTTCTCTGTCCGAGGATGTATATTTTGTAAGCCTTTGAAGTTTCACTGTATCCAACAAAGGTTCCCTTCTTTCCTGAAGACTCCAACTTCGTTCTCTTTTCCTTGGGAACATGTATGCACATTGGACAACCAAATATTTTCAGGTGGCTGACTTCTGTTTCTTTCCAATGAATACTTCTTCTGGTGTCTTGTTCCCCAATATCTTATGAGGACTTCTATTCTAGACATATACGACTGTACTGGATGCTTCTACCCATAGGTTCATGGGTAAGTTTTGATCATGGATCATTGCTTTAGCTGCTTCTACAATCGATCTATTCTTTCTCTCTGCAACCCCATTCCACTGGGGGTTGTAGGGAGTTGTTAGCTCCCTCTTGATCCCTGCATCTTTGCAAAAGTCTTTGAACTCATTTGAGGTGTATTCACCTCCATTATTCGACCTCAAGATTTTGATGTTGCTTCTAGAGGTATTTTCTATTAAAGCCTTGAATTCTTGAAACTTGTTAAAAACTTCACTTTTTGCTTTCAATAAATAGATCCATGTCTTACGCGAGTAATCATCAATGAAAATGACATAGTACAAAAGGTTACCTAGAGATGGTGCTTCCATCTGTTCAGCGCCATCTGTTCACATAAATCTGAATGTATGATTTCCAAGATCCCTTTGGATCTATTGCCACTTCTTGAAAATCTTCCCTTGGCATTCTTTCCAAGTGCGCATCCTTTGCATACTCCATGATGTTATACTTGCATATCTGGTAGACCTGTAACCATCTTTCTCAAAATTGGTAAGGCTCTGTAATTTATGTGAGCAAGTCTTCGGTGCCATAACTTACTAGAAATAGATCCATGTCTTATGTGAGTAATAATGACATAGTACAAAAACTTACCTAGAGATGGCGCCACCGTCTGTTCGCATACATCTGAAAGTATGATTTCCTAGATCCCTTTGGATCTATTGTCACTTCTTGAAAATATTCCCTTGGCATTCTTTCCAAGTGCGCATCCTTTGCATACTCCATCATGTTATACTTTCATATTTGGTAGACCTGTAACCATCTTTCTCAAAACTGGTAAGGCTCTGTAATTTATGTGAGCAAGTCTTCGGTGCCATAGCTCACTAGAGCTAACATTGTTATGTAAAAGGGCTTGTTCTGGGTGTCCCTTCAATTTATATAATCGTCCTTCTCGTAAACCAATCACATTGGTTGAATCTATACTTGAACTCTTGGGCCATAGAAGGACTTGGCCATCCATAAATGCTACTTTGAAGCCTTTATCTTCTAAAGCATAAATAGAAAGAAGATTCTTCTTTAAGCCTTGTACAAACAAAACATCTTTTATTGAGATCGAATTACTTGAATCAAGCTGGTAGGAGGATTCTCCTACTCCTTTGACTGTATGCCTGGAATCATCCCCAAGTTCCACCTGAAGGGATGAACTCTTCTATGTCAATTTTGTAAGAGAACTTCTGAATCTGGTCATGTGCTTGGAAGCACCACTGTCCATGAGCCAAATATCACTTCCTTGAGTGATTGTACTTGTGAGAGCTGAGACAAATAAATATTCTTCATATTTTGATTCCTTTGTCCTCTTATGAGATGTGGACTCTTCCATATCTGATGCATGTGCATGATGTTTCCTCTTTCCTTTCCCTTGAGGACATTGATAGGAAAAATGTCCCAACTTCTTACAAGTGAAATATCTGATCTTAGAGACATCCTTCTTGTGATTTGGAACTGACCTTCTATTTTCCTTTGGACTGGTATTTCTCCTTTCTTTCCTTTTCTTCACACGAGCAACAAGAGCTTGGTTCTCTTCATCATTGTTTTTCTTAGACTTTGATATCAATCTTGATTCTTCTTGGGTACATTTTGTGCAAAGCTTGTCAAATTTGGGTAATTTACTTCTTGCACAGATTTCTTGAACAAATGGGTCCCAAGAAGAAGGAAATCCATTAAGAGTAGTAGTCACAAGATCTGCCTCATCCACTGAATCTCCAATAGCTACTAGATGGTCCTTGATCTGCGAAATTTTCATGAAGTAGTTGGAAATTGTTTCTGACTTGTTCATCAACACATTTATGAGTTGATGCCTTAGGGTTAGATTCCTTCTTGTGTTCTTGCTTTCATATAGTCTTGATAGGGCATCAAACATTTCCTTTGGTGTCTTCAATTCCAATACATTGGGAATCGAGTGGTTCTTGATTGAATCTGTCAAAATCGTCTTGGCCTTGATCTCGTTCTTCTTGTACTTTGCCTTGGTGTCTTCTTCTTCTGGTTCTGGGAGAAATTACTTGACATGATCCAACAATTCATTCTCTTCTAGAATGAGTAGTATCCTATGCTTCCACGATATGAAATTGTCTGCTCCATCCAACCTATCCTCAACTCTCATACTGGTAATCATTTTTCGTGGATAGAAACCCTATATATGAATAAATCCCAAAATTTCAAACTTCACCAAAATGTAATATGGGAGGTGTAGTGAGTGCGCTAGGGTTAGGTGAGTTTCTCTGAGGTGGAGATAATCCCAATGACCTTGGAATAAGTGCTCAACGATCTTGCCAAAAGAAAACTATGCAACGACAAATTTCAAGATCTTCCTTCTAGTGGTTGGACTGTTATGAAGGTAACCAACTTTGAAACCATGTTAGATTTTATTGAATTTTCAGAGAAATAGATTTACCAATCTAGTTAGATATTATTTTACATTCATATACCATATACTGAAAATATGAGCAGCATAAACAAGCACAAGAGGGCACAAAGATTTATCCTGGGAAAACCTCAAACCCAGGGAAAAACCCAACCAACCTTTCTTAGATAGATTCTTTTTGATAATCAACCATGAACAAGATCTTCTTCACAAGAAAAAACTGATAATGAAGAAACCCTAATACAAGACTAGTGCACCAAGCAAAGGTAGTGCGTCAAACAACTACAACAACAACACCATACAAAACTAGCGCACCTCTTTCCAGAGATAATGCACAAGAGAAACCACCAAGAATAATATAGCGCACCACAAAACTGGCACGATTGGGAACTACAATTGCAACGAGCACGAAACAATTGAGCAATGCGCACTAGGAGAAGAGCTGTGTGATGATGATAATAATGAGCAAGGTGTCACCTTATTTATACTTGTTCTGTCACTTAACTAGGGCCGACTTCTCTTCTGGGAAATTTTATTTCCCCTTTATCTTTTCATGTGGGTCGAATTCTCTTCTAAGGTGTTCTTCAACTGTTCAATGGTCTTTCTTTTGACTTCTGGAATCTTCTTCTTCGCTAAGAAAGGTTGTTTAGGAGGGAATACCTCCCGCTATTATCAAAACATCAATACAATATCTAGAAGTAAACTTAGAGTATTTAACAAATTTAGAGAATTTCTTTTATATTTAACTTCCAAAAAAAGCCTTATCCATAGCTTGGAATTTTTCTTTAATCTGTCCAAAAATTTACTAAACTTTTATAATTGTTATATACAACTTTCATATAAAATCTTATTTCATCTATAATGATTTCCATTTTGAAAAGTTTCTCGTCCGCATACAATTTCTAATCACAAAATAAGATCATTACAATACTATCTACACATATCTTTCTACATTTTGATGGGAGAGAAATTGCTTTGAATGTAAGCAAGTGTACATATTCTTTTCATTTATGAAATTTTTGAAAGCATAATTTCTTAGTATATTTTCTTAATATATCCTCTATTATCTTAGTTACTCTTTTAGTTTACTTCCCAATCTTAAGATGGTAAGTAGTGCTAAGGAGATTCTTTTTCCTCGAAGAAAGAGTTACAAATTGGTGAAATGAAAATCCTTATAAAAACCCATATCTTAAAGAAATCCATGGATACACAAGTTTTATTTAATACACAAAAAATAATTTCAAAGCTATTAGATTAAATTTTTGTTGGTATAAGATAATCATCTTGGTTACTTACCCGTTATAGGTAGAAATATCATGATTTCTTTTCATTTTTTTCCATATGTAATAAAACATGATATACTATCATGTTCGAAATAGATAATTGCCTTAATAACTAAGGAAACCAACATATTTCACCTTTAAGTTTATGGACACACATTTGATTTGATTTTTACATTTTAGTTCAAAATACACTTATTTTGATGAAAATGTCTCATGAAAAGACAAATGTTGTGCTTTGATATTACTATGAAAAACATTTGTAATTTTATTTTATATGTCTATATATTAAGAATGAAAAAACTTCCTTTGCAACATAACAATTTATAGAAATTTATCAATATGGATTATGTTTTTTTTGGTAAAAGGTAAGTGAAAAAAATTAGTGAAATAATTATTTTATTTGAGAGAATTGGTTAATGTAAATTTGGTCTAGATTTTTTCATACTTTCAAGTTAAATAAAGTTAGCAAATTAACGAGAATTGTGACCTCAAAACGAGAATTCTGGTCCAAAAAACCCATATTTTTGCAAAACAAACATGAAAATCAACCCCCAAATTAAAAAGTGGTGCTACTGGTAGCACCATTTTTCCAAACGGGGTCAAAATTACAATATTTTTCAAACATGGCCTTCAAAACTCATACAGTAGCCTAGAAAAACCTTCAAATTAACACCTAAATAAATAAAAAAATGATGTTACAGATTTTTTTTTTAAACGTTAAATTTATAGATATTTTGAAATCATATTTTTAAGAGTCAGTACCATTAAAACCAAAACCTCAAAATCAACTATCAAATTGAAAAGTACTGCTACCGGTAGCACCCATTTTAAATCTGGGATATTAAAATGACACATTTTTTTAAAGTGGTAAACAAAATCATCGATACTATACACAAAAGCATCAAATCAACACTTATTTGCTTACTTTTAAAATCTTAGTTTATCACTCCAAAGACAACATAATACATAATGCCATGAAAACAATACATTTAAAAAAATATATTCAAAACCCAAATTTGAAAAAAAAAAACATTTAAAAAAAGATGGAAAAAAAAACAAATTTTTTTTTTTCATAGGAAAACAATAATTTTTAAAGAACATCAATTTGTTAAAAAAATAAAAAAATAAAAAATCCATTGAAATGATATATATATATAACAAAAAAAAACCAAAAAAATAGGAAAAAAACATGTCAAAATTTAAAAAAATATTGAAAAAGATCTAAAATAAAAAAAATGTTAAAAAAAATTAGCATTTCCTAACCTAAAAATTTATATTAAAAAAGAATTAAAATACTAAATTCCCTTAAAACTTAAAAAAAAAATCGATTATATATATATATATATATA
>SNQJ01S0006234.1:101634-125739 GCA_010110895.2 Picea sitchensis
TACACATTGGGGCATGTGGTTGGTGAGTTGATGAGATGATCATGTTGTACATCACTGATGATCTATAGTTGATACATGATTGGTACATTTCTAGTATATTGGTGGAGGCACCTACTAGCAGGTTTATTGGCACATGTTTTATGGAGGATTTGTCATACATAAATTCATCATCTTGTGGTGTTGGTGCATGATGCTATACATGTTTTGGTACACTCATATATGGCATATGCTTGATGATACTACACCATTGGTACTACTTTATTAACACAACAATTGGCATTTGTTTGAGATACATGATTGTGGCACTTGGTTCATGATGCAGACATATCATGAGTGATATGTTACATTGTTTGGTGTGTTGGTAGATGCACATGGTTGACATATTGGTAGAGGCATATGATTGATACATTCCATGGATGATATCTTTTGGCGCATTGCATGATGTTGATGTACATGGTTGATGTACATAGGTGTTGTGCATGATGAACATACATTTTTGTACAGAATATGCTTGGTTGACATTTTCCTCATGATTCTTTATTTCATTGTTGACATATCTTTTGCTTCATGATGCTTGGTATAGCATGAGTTTGATGCATGAAGAAGTCCAAGGATCGTTATATGGTAGCAAATTGTTCATCTCGCAGAGAAGATAGGGGAGACATACCCATAGGGGGAGTCATTCTTCTTCCCATGATTCTAGGAGGAGATATTTATGAGATGCGTACCTAGAAAATAGCCCTATATTTGTAGAAAGAGCACATAGGCATAATTCCAGGAGGAGCGATGGTCACATGGAGAGTATGTTCGATGTATTTTCGGCATTACATCAGAGTGATATCCCTTGTTCAAAAGGGGAGAGATTATTCAGAGGAAGATCAAAGACACTCAGACAGGGGAAGCAACCCCAAGGAAAGTTCAAGCTGGGGGAGCAGCCCCAAGAGGAAAATGGCCCTTTTCCATTGATGTCAAAGGGGGAGAGATAATCACATTGATGTGATTGATGATTATTGATTGGGAGAGATGGTCACATTTGGGAGAGATAGTCACTTTGACTATTGATGTAGAGCATGCCTTATCTACATGTTGACATCAATAATTGGCAATTGGTGTTGACATCAATATTGGTATTGCCATCAATGCCAAAGGGGGATATTGTTGGATCATGTTGTGATTGATGCCAATGGTTTGATTGATTGATGTCATTGATTGATGTCAAGTGATTGATTGATGCCAAATGATTGATTGGTTGATGCCAAAGGATTGTTTGATTGATGATTGATGTAATGTAATATGTATTGTCCTTGATGAGAATGCATAGATGAAGATGGATCAATGAGTTGTCATTGATATGATAAAGATGGATCAATGAGTTGGCATTGATACATGATGAAGATGGATCAATGTGGTTTCATTGGTATATGATGAATTTTTGGAAAAATGTATAGATGACTCATTATTGTCTTATCATGATTGATAAGGTGCAGAAATGGATGAACTCAAAAGTTGTCCCCTTATGGTGAAATCCCTCACGGGAAGATGCTTTGCGGATTGAGTTATCCTAGAAGAATGGTTGGAGGACCCATGCTTGTATGTGGAATAATGAGATGAATATCAATAAAATTGTTGGTGAAACTATCCTATATGGATAGTGCTTGTCATGCCATTTCCGGTGGTATGTGGAATGCCACATAACTCCTCATGGTTTGAGAGTTATGGCCTTATGAAGATGAAGGACCCGCACATGAAGGGTTGAAGCCCCCAAGGTCAAAGAAGTCAAAGTGACCTAAAATAAAAAATCATTATTTAAATGATAAAGTAAAGTGACAAAGTCAAGGTGGATTATTTAAATAAAAAAGAGAAGTGACAATATCAAGAAATGATAAAGTATGGTGACAAAATCAAGAAGGAATATTTAAATGATGAAGTATTGGAGAACTTTATATTTATGGAAAGTGGTTAACCCTAAAATAAGGAAAATAGGTTAAGTGACCTAGAAATGGGTTAAGTGACCTAGAGGATGAAAGTATAAATAAGATAGAAATGGTCTCTTGTAGATCATCCTTTTTGTGGATCAATGGAGAGCTTCTTGTGAGAATATCTTTTGGAGTATTGGTGGAGAGATTGTTATGAGAGCTTCTTGAGCATTTTTGGTGTGGAACACTTGAGAATATTGAATATATATAGGTGACTGAGGTAACCAAAGGATATCTAAGATGAATTTCATAGGGAATGGGAAGAAAAGAGGGCCGAAATTCAAGGGAGGATAAATTATTTTCATAATGCTTTCTAAGGTATGTTATTTACAGGTCATCTCACCATTTTCACAATAATTTTTTTTCCTATAATGATTCAGACCCTGATATTGATATTCCATTGAGGAAACATATCCAAGTATCTGTGGTAAAAAAATCAGCTTGTGGGTCATTGCAGTTTTGGAGATACACTCTGTGGAAAATAGGGTTTGTGGCCAGTCCTGAAACTAGTCTAAAACAGGTGGTTTGAAACTAGTCTAAAACAAGTGGTTTGGGTAAAAATGTCATAACTTCTTCATAACATATCCAAATTCAATGAGACCAATTGTGTTGGTTAGATTACAGTCTGTAGTATGTTGTGTAATAGTTTCATATCGATTCAACAAATATTCCGTGCGGGGCATGCTCTACAAGGTCATTCTCTAGAATAAGAAAGAATTCAATAAGGTTTTCCGTTTTTTCTATAAATCCTTTTCTGAGAGGTTTCAAGTAGTGACACATGGAGGAATTGTATAAAACACATTGAAGAACATTGTGTATCAGTTTTAGATATTTATTCATTACAGGTACAAAGTTATGATTATTTCAAGTTAGGGTTGTTGACTAATCCAAAACTAGTCATGGTTGAGACAAACAGTTGATGAGTTGGGACATACATGAGGTGTATAGTTGACGATGTTGGTATATATTGATGAGTATTTTTTTATGAGTAGTTGAAACATGATTGGTATATACTTGGTACATGGTTGGATGCACTTGTTTATGGTACAGGTTGATTATCGATTGTTTGGCACAGGTTGGTGCATGGTTGATGCACTTGTTTATGGTACAGATTGATATATGTTGAGGATTGTTGCCTCATCTGAGTTGGTGCTGAGGGTGTAAGACGAGTCTTGAATTATAGAGCTGGTTCTCTTGTAGAGGTGTACTCTATTCAGTTGTTGCTGAAAAACCCCAAGGATTGTAGTCTGTAATAAAAAGAAAATTTTACATACATCTTATGTTCTTTATGTTCCTTGTGGTGATGACTTGTTGATGATATATTGCTGATATATGTTGGTGATACGTATTGACATTTAACTGGTTATAAATGAAAACAAAGAGTAATGAGTTAATGGTGATTGTTAACTAAGGAGTTTTGAAAAGAAGAGCCCTACACTGTTCACCCCCTACCCCCTCTCAGTGTAGTCGGTGTGTCCAACAAGTATAACCAACTATTATGAAGTCATGAACTCCAATGTAACAGAGACCAAAGTCCAACGTACCCTTAAGGTATCTCATCACATGTTTTGCAGCAACAAGGTGAACACGTCTAAGATCTACCAGATATTGACTCAAGGTGTTCACAACGAAACATATATTTGGATTGGTATTCATCAGATACATCAACGATCCAATGATCTGTCTATATAGAGTAGTATCAACCAATTCTGACGAAGTATCAACTGGAAGCTTCAATTTTGTTTCCATGGGTGTGTTCATGGCTTTGCACTCCAACATGTCAATCCTCTTCAGTATTTCAACTGCATACTTCCCTTGGTTAAGGAAGATCTTCTCTGGGCTCTGCCAAACTTCAAGACCTAAGAAATAATGCATCAGGCCTAGATCTTTCATCTCAAACTCTGCAATGAGCTTCTTATTACAATCTATGATGATATTTTCTTCTCCCGTCAAGAATAAATCATCTACATATAGTAGTAATATCACTGGCTCATCATTCATAACCTTGAAGTAAAGGTTAGAATCAGCTTCTTGGTAAATCCCAAGCTAGTCAGGAAACTATCAATTCTTCCATACCAAGCTATGGGAGCTTGCTTCATTCTGTAAAAAGCCTCCTTCAACCTGCAGACATGAGTCTTTCTATCTTCAACTTCAAACCCTTGTGGTTGTTCTATATACACTTCTTTTTCAATAACACCATTTAAGAAAGTTGTTTTCACATCCACTGGTGTAACTTCCATTTCATCTTGGTTGCAAGAGCTATGATGGTTCTGATAGAAGTGTATCTGGCTATAGGAGAAAACATATCTTCATAATCAATGCCTTCCTTTTGAGAAAATCCACGAGCTACAAATCTTGCTTTATGTTTTTCAATACTTTCGTCTGTAGCATGTTTTATCGTGTATATCCATTTAGAATATGTTGACGCTCAAAATCGCAACATAGGGTACCTGCTTGAAAATGGTTGCAAACACCTTATGACTTATTATTTAACTATATCTAATAAAATACTAATAGGTGGGACCCCTGGTGAAACTTGCGTAACTATGATGAAGAAATAACATTTATGTTTTACATGCTTATGAGTTGGCTGAGATGAGCCCTACAATTTATTTGCGTTTAAAATATCCATTAGAATGATTAATCAAATATGATGATAAAGGTGATTTGATTTAAAAAGGGAATGGTCTTGTTTTTATATGGCATTCACAAGTATTATTATTTTGAGACATGACCTAAACTCCATGGTTAATTTATATGTGTGATGTGAGTATTAATGAGGAGTATTGTGTAGAGAGTAATACTATTTTGTGCTCTTTTTGGGCCAAACCCTCAGGTTATCAGCCCGCTTTCTTCTTCCACCAATTGTCCACTGTTGCATTGAACCCTATTATTATCATGGAAGTGTTTCTTACTTAGAATTCGATGGAAAACACTGTTTCATTCTCTTTTGTTTAGGCACGGGGTTTGATTGGTCATTTGATATGCAAGTATGAGGGAGTATTGGACTCACTTATTCGCTTGAGCTTACAGTCTGTCCATATGAATTTATGAAGTCGATAGCAATGTGCGAATTATTGTTATAATGTGAGCTTGCCATGTTTTATTGTAATTGCAAAAGGAAATTGTTTACAAGTTATGTGATGCTTGAATGAGGTCTGCGAACCATAAATAAATAGGAAGAGGAAGTTTGATGAAATATGGTTTGATTAAAATAATGGTTATATACAAGGATTGTTTTGGGGCACTTCACATGACCCTGTGGGTGTTGAGGACTTTGTTGTTTTTTTTATTATGGTTGTAGCCTGACTACTTAAAGGTTGTTGTTGTTTTTCCTATGGTGATTATGATGCTATTCATTTTTCAATTCTGTTATGTACAAGGAGTATGGTTATTATGGTTATTTTTATTTCTGGGCAATTGGTTACTGTGTAATACATTTCTGAGGCAAGTGAGCATTTTTGTGAAGCAAGCATCAATTTTTGGGTTGTTTTTTTTGGAACAAAGTATTGTTTAAATTTTAAAATTTTTGAATAGTAAGAAAGTTTGATTGCAGATTGATATCAAAGATGGCATGGTTGATGTATCATTTGAACAATATCCATAAGATACCCCCCTATTCTACCATTTTTTGCTAATTACACCCCCTTCACGATCCCAATTTCACTTATTCATTTCATGTTCTGTGATATTTGTTTTGAAGAGGGGTCTATGTGGAAATAAAAGAAAGTTGATAGTGGCAAGGGTTGAGGACTGGTGTTCTCGATATCTTTAATACATAATTGATTGTTTTATTAATTGTTTGAATAACATTCATATATTAATTCCCCTCCATAATATCGTTTTTCGCTAAATACAAGCCCTTCATATTTCCCATGAAACCTATCAATTCCCTGTTCACGTGACAATTAATGAATGACATGTTATGGATGGATTGCATATGTCTCGTAGTAAATTTTAGAGCCAAGTATTGATTTATGTAAGTAGAGTTTCATGTATGTTTTACTAAGAACTTCATGACTGTCAAATTTTTTCTATAGGATGAGTTTTTTCAGTAGAGGTAGCAATGGTCGAAATAACAGAGGCAGGGGAAATTGGAATCGAGGTCATAGAAAGCCTAGATTTTCTATTCATTTTGATGTTGACCCGCAAGAGTTAAACCAGTTGTTTCAAGCTGGGTTCTTTAATTGGGTTGGCCATGGGATATTGCACCCTCAACCAGAGAGACCCCCTTTCCATCCTCCTCAGAATTTTCCCGGCATTCTCGTTCCTCCACATGTTTCTTTGTAGCCCGAAGTCCCCACAAATGACAGTTGGCAATAAATTGTCCACCAACCTGTCTCCCACCATTGTGGATGGCCCACTATGTCATTTTATTTACCACGACCAATTAAACCCAATGTTCAAATTGCTCCTGATGTTTCTCCAGTACAATCCTTGCATGCTAGAAAGATATTAAAAATCGACGTTCTGCAACCTGTGCAAGACAAAGGAAAAGCAATGTCCTCCCCCTCTAGTCCATCCACTGACTCCTCTAAATCCGTGTCTTCCCGCCTCCACCTCAAGGATGAATGATCCCATGTGATCAATGAAATACAACCTCAAAGTTCTAACCAACCAAAGGCCATTCAAGAGAATTCAGTTGGGGACAACAATGAGAAGAGGAAATATGCCTCGCAAAGCAACAAATATGGGTTCTAAATGTTTTTTTTTTATGATTTTCAGTGATAAGGACAACATTTAATGGTTTTCAGTATGTTTTGGACAACAAGCCTTATTTTTGGATATTTTGTGGATAATGTGAATATATTCTTTTTGGGATATGATATATATTATGGATGATATTTAATATTCAGTTTAGTGATATCCACATGAGTTACAAGGGTGTTATATGGTCTAAATGATTAATTTTTTTTATATACTTTGCATTTGATGGTAACAAGAAGAAATGATGGGAGTAACAAGGGGTCCCACCTATTTAGTCATTATTAATTAAGACCCTTATTTATATATCATTATTATTTATTTCTCCTAAACTAATTTGTTAAGTCAATTTGACTTAACTAAAGAAATTAGTTGAACTACTTCAACTGAATGGGAAAGAATAAAAACTCAATTTGATGAAGAGACAAAGGAGAATAGAAGGAGAGAGAGACAAGGCTAAGGTTTTCTCTTTAGTTAAATGAAATAGTTTTAATTTTCATTCATTTCTGAGTTTACTTGAAAGCCTAATCCTCTTGTTGACAACATGGTCTCATTGTAGACAACAAGGTTCATGACTAAATTATACTTTTCAGTCGTTTGTTTTAGAGGTGTTGATTCATCATTGATAGTGTGTGTATTCTTGTCTGTTTGAAAATTAATTTTCATGGTTGATAAAGAATATCTTGCAGAGTCAAAATGGCAGCAGTTTGTGGCAAGCTGATCCTTATTATTGATTTCATTTTTATTTTATTGTCGGAGTCTTTTTGTATGGTGCCCATCAGAGATATCTAAATTTGACTTTGGTCCATACCTTCGCAGGGGTTTGTAAAGAGAAATACACTTTTGGTATCTCATAATGAAATAAGTTGATTGTTGTTAAATCTCATACATGACTTCGTGACTTGGTTATTTTTTCGCTTTTAGTCTCCATGTTTACTTTATTGTAAAATTTGTATACATTTCAATAGCTTTGTATACATTCTATTTTACATTGCAACATATACAAATTATAAAATAAGCCTTAATCCTTGTAATTAATACTCATTGATTGAGTGAATGTTTTTGAGGTTATAAATCGGGTGACATTCCCAACTATCTTGTCCCAGCGAAGATATGAAAATGATTGAGTAAAGGTGTTCCATACCTTTTCCTCCACATTTATTTGGCATTCCTCTTTGGGGAGATCTTCCGTATCTCTCTGGTTAATTGTATTCATGACTATCTTTGAATCTTTCTGTTTCCTATGCTCTTTGACTGATTTTTCTCATGGAAATAACTTCTACAAGGAAGCCTAATATTGAACACGGTCTTAAGGAACAAACTAGCATTGCCTTGGATTTATTCAATACCATTCTAGAAGCTGCTATTACTTAAATTTTGAACTTGAATGCTCTTAGGAAGTAATTGAAAGAGACATAAATATCGTGAACATTGGGAAGCCAGGAAAAGGTAGCCTATAAATCATGATGTCTCCAGCCTAGCTACCTAGAGTGCTGGTTTGTTTCATGTCCTAGAATCTAGCATTTCTATAGAAGAAGAGGACCTTCTTCTAAGTCTTTGGTTTTCATTTTCATGTCCTCGAATCCTAGCATTTCTAGAAGAAGAAGAGGATTGCCCCTGAAACTATTCCTATCATTGAAATAGGAAGGAGGAAATCCATTTTGTTGACCCAAGAAAGCACTCTAAGGAGGAATTTGTCTGACTCTTCTAGTTCACTCTTTTCTCCCTTACCTATCACTCCCAAAATGGCATCCGCAGGTGGTGCTAGTGGTGATGGAGGTGCTTCATCATCGCAACCTTCAACCTCATTGGTAATTGGTAGTTTATATAGCCATCAAGTTCCTATCCAATCTACTACCAACCCTACTAAAGTTATAAATAAATACAAGCTTTTTCAGTTTGAGGAAGATGCTACGACCACCCCATGGCATGTATCTTCTCCCTTGAATCTAGCACCCGCTACTCGTCCGTTACCCAAGTTTAAGGAGCATCTTCCTATGTTATCGGGAAATGACATTGTCCCTACAAACAAATATCTAGTGGCATTTTCTAATGCTTGTCATAATATCATAGCTAACAATAACAATACATGCATGCGCTTGTTTGTCAACTCCCTTGAAGGGAAAGCAACAACTGATTTCTTTGATCTCCCTCCAAATATCCTTTCCACTTGGGAAGAGTTGGTTTATTGGTTCAATTCCACTTATGGACAATCTGAGAGCCCGACCGAATAGTTAAGGGAATATAACAATATTTATTACAAATATGGTGAGACTATCAAGTCCTTTAACCTCCGCTTCACCAAACTGTACAATCAAATCCCTGAACTAATCCACCCCCAAAACCAAGCTGCCTTCATGCATTACTATAATGTGCTTCCCTCTCCTTATCGTCATAGGCTCGAAGAAAAGGCTATTGACAATATTTTCTTCACTCTCCACACTTTCCTAGAGTATGAAGAGCAACTTGAAAGAACAAGTCTCCCTAAAGGAGACTCGGTCAAACAAACATATATGTCTTCCCTCTTACAACTTGTACAAGATATGAACAACCGAATGATAGCCTATGAACGAAAGGGTAATGTTCCCTCACTTACTCCTGGGGCATCATCTTCTTCTTCAACACCTTTTAGGAATACCAATGAAAACAACTTTCATCCCAAAGCCATCATGTCTCGCAGTTGGTGTAACTTCTTCGAACAAAATCATGAAGAAAGTACTTGTGAGGTTAAGAAGAGTGCCAGAGATAAAATATTTGGCAAGAAGCCCGAAACCACCATTGTTGTTCTAGACTGGGCAGAACTGAAAGATGTCATGATTATAAATACTAGGAACAAAATTTATGCTCCTAAAGGAAAATACGACCCTCCTCGTGCTTCTTCCACTCCAACCTCATCTTCACAAGGTACTAATGTACAAACTGTCAAAGTTCCTGAGATTCAAGGAGTTCCTTCCCTTCTTCCTGTTGATTTTTCAACAGACAAGGTTTAAGCATGAAGTTCATTCCATTTTTTCATTTTACTTAAACCATAAACAATTTGCAGCAACCAAGATCACAAGAAGAAACACCATGCACAAGTAAACAAGAAGTATCCTGGGAAACCCTTCTCAACAAGGGAAGAAAACTCAGCCAAAATCCTTTTCTATATTCTTCAAGAGAAATACCTTCACCACCAAGAAAACCTAGCACACAAGATGGTGCTTACAAACCCTAGAAGACTAGCGCCCAAGCGAGATGCACACTTTTCCCAAGAAGATGTACTTGCTGAAATTTCCAAACTCACACAAAATACATGATTCCTCAATGGGGAATTTACCTTTACTTATATTAGACTTGACCTGTCAACAAGAGTGTTTATTGGCACAACATGGTCAACCTCTCTATCTCATAATATAATTAATATTAACCAAATTAATTATCTTTTACATTAATTATCAATTACATTAAGGTGGGGCCAACATGTACCCTTTACATTACAATTAAGGTTACAGACAGGTCCGACTCTTGAACAATATAGAAAGGGATCTCATACACCCACTAGTGCTCATACCCTAGGGGCACATCCATAGGGATGTCCATATCTCTGGCTCACTGCATTATAGAGAAGAACCACTCTCACTAGTGCTCAACCACTAGGATCACGTTCACCTGTGCTCATCCACAGACACGTCCACTCAACAGATCTTCTTTCCCACTGCATTACACAGGAGAGTCATATGAAGTTTATCATATCAACTCTCTCCTCAGATACATCATATTTATCTCTATATCATGACGATGCACCCAACTCTATGTGAATTCACACGTTCACCTTGTGCTCATCCATAGGCACGCCCAACTCTGTAGATCTCCTTTCTCATTGCGTTACATAGGAGAATCATCTGGAGTTCTTCTCAACTCTCTGTAAGGAGGAGGCCATCTCTACGTTCCAACTCTATCTCAGATAGTAACCACACGCCCATCTCAGGGGCGCTCTCTAAGGTTTGTTTCCTAGAGAATGTCTCACTCAGATGTAATTATCAACACCCCCTCTCAGCTATGGAGGCATTCTCCACCAGGCCAAGTCTCTCACATAAATACTCAAACTTTGTCTTGGAAATTGGTTTGGTGAAGATATCTGCAATCTGTTCATGAGTAGGAAGATATTGCACATGGATTTTCTTCCTCTGCACCATATCTCTGATGTAGTGATACTTTATCTCATTGTGTTTCGATCTTTCATGAAACACAGGGTTCTTGAAGAGATTTACACATCTTTGGTTATCATAATGAATAGTAGTAGGATCCATCTCTTGATCGAACAAGTCATTCAGAAGTTTGTGAAGCCACACTTTTTCGTAGAATTCTATACTCAATGCAATGTACTCTACCTCTGCGGTGCTCAATGCCATAGAGATTTGTTTTCTACTACACCAGGAAACCATGGCAGATCCTAAAGTGAAGCAACAATCGGAGGTGCCTTTTTTGTCCACTTTGCTTCCTGCCAATCTGCATCGGCATATCCTTGCATGATCAAGTCTACACTAGAGGAATATCTTAGGCCATAATCAACTGTGCCTCGTAAGTATCTCAATACATGTTTTGCAACTATTTAGTGTGTCTGTCTTGGTTGGCTCATAAACTGGCTAAGCACATTTACTGCATAGCAAATGTCCAGTCTGGTGTTAACCAGATACATCAGTGATCCAATTAACTGTCGGTATAAGTGTGGATCTACATCTCCTGAATCAGTATCACTCATCTTCTTCAAATCCATTACCATTGGAGTGGGCATGGATTTGCATTCTGTCATGCCAAACTTTTTCAATATCTCCACAGTATATTTTCCTTGACTCAGGAAAATCTCATCTGTATTTTTCTATAATTCTAGTCCTAAGAAGTAATGCATCATCCCCAAGTCATTCATTTCAAATTTAGCAGTCAATGCTTGTTTGCATTCAACAATGAGTCTCTCTGAACCAGTTAGGAAAAGGTTGTCCACATATAGGACTAAAATCAAACACTCATTCCCATCAATGTGATAATATAAGTTTGGATCAGCAACACTTTTGTTGAAGCCCAAGCTCATCAGAAATCCATCCATTTTCTCGTACCAAGCATGTGGTGCTTGTTTTAGACCATATAGGGCTTTCTTTAACATGCACACATGAGATATTTCGTTGTGTACAACAGATCCTTTTGGCTGCTCGATATAAAATTCTTCCTAAATTTCACCATTGAGAAAATATGTCTTTACATCCATCTAGTGTAGCTTCCAACCCATGGAAGCAACTAGTGCAATGATAGAACGGATGGAGGTGTATTGGGCTACTGGAGAAAAAGTCTTGTCATATTCAACTCCCTCTACTTGTGATAACCATCTGGCCACAAATCTTGCTTCATATTTTTCGATACTTCCATCAACTGCATGCTTCATTTTATAAATCCATTTGGAAGTCACTACAGACTTTCCCTCTGGTCTTGGAACAACATCCCATACATCATTTTTCAATATAGATTGGTATTCTTCATTCATGGCATCTTTCCATACTTGTTCACCTGAAGCTTCTCCATGACAAGATGGCTCTGAGTCAATGATGTGGGTCATGGCAGAAAGTTAGCTTGAGAATCTCTTTGTCTCTTTCTTTCTATGGTTGTTCCTTGAGGAGCTTTATGTCCTTCTACTTCTTGTAGAATTTTTCATGCCCAAGTAGGCCTTTTATGTCCAACTGTGATATCTCTGGGTATGTTTCTTGGAGCAACTGGATCAGATGGAACGACTGGATCAACTGGAGCAACGGGATCAACGGGAATAATATTTGTCTCCCTCTGAACTGCTGAAGGGGGAGAAGGCATTGCCTCACTATCAATTTCCATATGAGCTTCTCTGGATATTTGGAAAGATATTTCTTCTTCAAAGGTAACATCTCTGCTTACTTCAATTTGTCTCTGACCAGGAATGTATATTCAATATGCTTTTGAGGATTCATTGTATCCTACAAATGTTCCCTTTCTTTATGAAGGTTCTAGGTTGGATCTCTTCTCTTTGGGTACATGAAAATATACTGGACATCCAAATATTTTGAAGTGTCCAACCTCGGGCTTCATTCAGGTGAAGGCTTCTGCTGGAGTAATGTTCTTCAAGATCTGATGAGGACGTATGTTTTGAACATACATTGATGTCATACATGCTTCATCCCATAGTGTCATTGGTAGAATATGATCATGTATCATTTCTTTGGTTTCCTCAATGATATTTTTGTTTTTCCTTCCAGCAACCCCATTTTGTTGAGGGTTGTAAGGAACTATAAAATCCATCTTGATCCCTGCTTCAATACATAAACTGTTGATTTTTTTTGAAGTGTATTATCCTCCATTATATGATCTTAATATTTTGATTCTTCTTTCGATCTGGTTCTCAACCGGAGCTTTGAATTCTTGAAATTTTGCAAGGACTCCATCCTTATTCTTCATAAAGTAAATCCAAGTTTTCCGGGAGTGATCATCTATGAAGAGTACATAGTAAAAGTACCCATTCAGAGATGCAAAAATTATTGGCCAACATACATCTGAATGTATCAAGTCCAAGATTTCCTTGGATCTATTGTCACTGCTTGAGAAGGATCCTTTAACATTTTTTGCCAAGGGCACAACCTTTGCAAACACCTTTGTGTTGAATATGTATTTCTGGTAGAACTGTTACCATTTTCCCTAGAGTTGGGAGAGCTCTACAATGAATATGATCAAGTCTTATATGCCATATCTCACTCAAGCTGGTAGTTTCATGTAGTAAGTCTTGGACTAGTTTGATGGTTAATATGTACAAGTTGTTTTCTCAGACGCCAATTACTTTGGCAGAACTTACATGAGATTCTTTGTGCCATGCAATAACTCTTCCTTCTGAGAAAGTAATCTTGTAGCCTTTGTCTTCCAAAGCAGAAATAGAGACAAGGTTCCTCTTCATTCTGGGTACATATAGTACTTTCTTTAATTGAAGCTGCATATCTGAATCTAGTTGTAAGGTAGAAGTTCCAACTCCTCTTACATTATATCTGGCATCATATCCAAGGACAATATGTAGATGTGTCTCTTTCTCAACGAAATGTGTTAGGTGATCTCTAAGATCGGTCATGTGCTTGGAGGCGCCACTATCAATTAACCAAGTATTATCATTGGTAGGTACCATACCTGAGAGTGTTGAGATGTTAATGTCTTCATTTCTTTGAGGTCTTGTCTTCCCATAACTGATTTTTCTTGAGCCATCAGGCTTGCCTCCCATCACGATTTTGCTCATTTTTTGATTCTTTACAAACCCTTGTCAACTAGGATAGAAAACCTAACGACTAGGCTAGGCTAGCACTTTTAGGTTTTGTTGGACTTATGACTGCCAAAAATAATCCTTTGAAGGATACGATATCCCTGGTAAGCTGAATATCTCCTTCAAGGAGTTGCAGAAACACAATTCTGAAATTTTCTACAGAAATTAGCGAAACCCTAGGGACAAAAAGTCAAAATGCTTGGAATTGAAATTTGAGACTTGTTGGGGGTGTGCTGAAGGAGGCCGTACACACCTATCCCCTTTTTATTCCCAACATCCAAGTGCCAAGTGATGAACACCCTCAGAAGTGGGCCGTACGAATTTTCTAGGAACCTTAGCAGGGTCGTACAATTTCTGCAGAAGAGAGAGAGGATGGCTGAAATTTGTTTGTGCAATGGGTTCTTCAAGACCTATGCTTTGAAACCATGTTGATTTTTCAATAGACAAGTTTTAAGCATGAAGTTCATTCCATTTTTTCATTTTACTTAAACCATAAACGATTTGCAGCAACCAAGATCACAAGAAGAAACAACATGCACACGTACACAAGAAGTATCCTGGGAAACCCTTATCAACAAGGGAAGAAAACCCAACCAAAATCCTTTGCTATATTATTCAAGAGAAATACCTTCACCACGAAGAAAACCTAGCACATAAGAGGGTGCTTACAAACCCTAGAAGACTAGCGCCCAAGAGAGGTGCACACTTTTCCCAAGAAGATGTACTTGCTGAAATTTCCAAACTCACACAAAAGACATGATTCCTGAATGGGGAATTTACCTTTAATTATGTTAGACTTGACCTATCAACAAAAGTTTCTATTGGAACAATAGGGCCGACCTCTCTATCTCATAGTATAATTAATATTAACCATATTAATTATCTTTTACATTAATTATGAATTACATTAAGGTGGGGCTGACATGTACCCTTTACATTACAATTAGGGTTACATGCAGTTCTGACTCTTGAACAATATAGCAAGGGATCTCATACACCCAATAGTTCTCAACCACTAGGGGCACATCCATAGGGATTCCCATATCTCTTGCTCACTATATTACACAGAAGAACCACTCTCATTAGTGCTCATCCACTAGGATCACGTTCACCTATGCTTGTCCACATGCACGTCCACTCAACATATCTTCTTTCCCACTGCATTACACAGGAGAGTCATATGGAGTTCATAATCTCAACTCTCTGATCAGAGGAGACTAATACATCATCTTTATCTCTGTCTCATGACGATGCACCCAAATCTATGGGAATTCACACATTCACCTTGTGCTCAACCACATGCATGTCCAACTCTGCAGATCTCTTTCTCACTGTGTTACACATGAGAATCATCTGGAGTTTTTCTCAACTCTCTGTAAGGAGGAGGCCATCTCTACATTCTAGCTCTGTCTCATATAGGAACCACACGCCCATCTAAGGGTATCTCTCTTAGGTTTGTGTCCTGGAGAATGTCTCATTTAGTTGTAATCATCAACACTTCCCCCTTCCAAGTATAGCATTCTTAACCAATTGGCTAACATTAAGGCCGATGTTACTCTTTTGGACATGGTTTCCGTCCTTTAACAACAAAAGCATCTCAAGAATTTTATGGAAGGAAAATCTTCCACCATAGCCAATCTTTCTGAAGAGGCAAAAGAAGAGGATTCCACTATAAATAAAATAGGTGTAAATAATTTTAGACACCTTGTAAAAAAACCCTCCATTTTTTATTTCTATAAAAATTATGGACAAGATAGACCATTGTTTCCTAATTGATGGTGGTTCGGGTCCAAGCGTAATGTCAAAAATCATTATGGAAGAGCTAGGCTTATCATGTACCAATGAAAATTCTAGAAGCATGATCTCCTATAACAGTCTGCAACAACCGATAATAGGTGAAATCAAAGACGTGACGTTAGTCCTATGTTCACATTCCGAGATAAGGACAACCCTTAGCATCCAGGTAATTGACATGTCGGTAAGAAACTATTCTATTATCCTAGGAAGAGACTGGAAAGCCCTAACATGTGGATATCTATTGCTTGATGGGACAAACTTATTCGTTCCCCAGAATGGAAAAAATATCATAGTCCTAAGAGAAGGAATAATTTCACCATACATAGAGAGTATTCCTCAACCGAATGTAAATTATCTTGAGGAAGTCTTAGGGGTATACTCTATCTTTGTTGATGAGGGTGACAAAACTTTCGAACAAATTGATTTAGAAGACAGTATGTGGCACATGCATTTTGATGGATCATGCTCAAACGAAGGTAATGGAGTTGGCATTATCTTATACTCACCTATAGGTAAAATCTACAACTTTTCTTATAGGTTATAGTGTTCTTGCACGAACAATGTCACTGAATTTGAAGCCTTACTGCTAGGCATCGAAAATGCTTATAACCATGGCTGTGGCCACCTTACAGTTTTTGGTGATTCTGAACTTGTTGTAAACCTTGTGCGTACAATATACTCTCCTAGAAATAAGTTGATGAAACAATATACCCAAGTTGTTTGGGTGCTTATCTCGAATCTACTATCATTTAACATCACTCATGTTAAGAGGGAACTTAATTCAATGGTTGATAGGTTAGTTGTATTTTCGGAATCCCCTACTCGAAAACTTCTACCTCAAAGTCCTAATTGTAATTTTAAATCTTTATATCATCCTCACATTCCAGATAATGTAGAATCATGGCAAGTTTTCCCTAATGATGAAGGCATTTGTGCTTTCATACAAAATGAACCATTTAAGTCTAAGGAAATCATATCTATGGAATATGACAAATTTCCAAAGGGCTTGACTCCTATTGAGAGTTCATTTTCATCGAGTGATGTGAGAAACAAATAAACAAGTAAGGAAGAGGAGTCGAAAAGGAAAGTGGGTGATACCATTTTCTTGAACCTTGGGACCTTCGAATCTCCAAATATGGTTAAACTAGGTGCCCAATGTTCCAATGAAGAAAAGGAGAAATTCGCAGAACTATTACGTGAATTTCAAGATTTTTTTGCTTGGTCATACGAGGATCTTCGTGGTTTTGATCCTGCTCTCATAAAACATGCCATTCCTATCACGGAAGGGATAAAACCAGTTAGGAAAAAAAAAAGGCCCATTAACCCCGCACTTGGAGCTACTATTAGGAAGGAGTTGGAAAAAAATTTCAAAGCTGGTATAATCTTTCCAGTTAAGTATTCTGAGTGGGTTTCAAATTTAATTCCTATTAGGAAGACAACTGGTCAGATTCGATTATGTCTTGATTTTCTCGCATTGAATAGAACAAGTGTTAAAGATAATTTTCCTCTCCCTAATATGGAAATGATTTTGCAACAGGTTGCATGGTCACAAATGTTTTCCTTACTTGATGGTTTCACTGGATATAATCAAATCAAGGTAAAAATGACTGATAGGTACAAAACCACCTTTACTACACGACGGGGCACATTTTCTTATGAACGCATGCCTTTTGGCTTGTCTAATGCAGGTGCCACTTTCCATAGAGCTATGCAAATAGATTTTGATGATCTGATCGGTAATATTATCCAGGTTTATCTTGATTATTTAACTTTCTATTCAAATAATCGATTGGATCACTTTGGTCATCTCAGAAAAGTTCTCATGCGATGCAGAAAATTCAACATTTCTTTAAATCCTTCTAAATCTATTTTTGGCGTCACCAAGAGCAAGATCCTTGGACATATCATTTTTTATTCAGGAATAATCATAGATCCCGAAAGGATTGTTGTTATCATGAACCTTCATGCCCCCACTTCCAAAAGGAGGTTCAAACCTTTATGGGCATTATCAACTTTGTTCGTAGGTTTGTTCCAGATTTTGCCTTAATGGTTAAACCAATCCTTAATATTCTAAAGCAAGATCTATATTTTTCTTGGACAGATGACGTCGAAAAATCTTTCATAAGGATTAAGAAGGAAATTAGTTCTGCACCGGTTTTGGCAAAACCAGACTTTGAGAAAGATTTTGTCATATACACTAATGCCACTAAGGAAGTAATTTTTGTTATTCTCTTACAATGTGATGGCTAGAATAATGAAAAAAATTTAGCTTACATGATCCAAAGTTTATTAGATGATGAATTTAAATACTCTTTTATTGATAAACATGCCTTTTCTGTTGTTAAAGCTGTAGAGAAATTTTGTCACTTTATCCTAGGCAAGCACACACATGTAAAAGTCCCTTTTCCTGCTGTCAAGTTTTTTCTTTCACAAACTTATCTTTTAGGGAAGCTTGCACATTGGATTGCAAAAATCCAAGAGCATGATTTAACCATCATGACTTCGAAAGAAATTAAGGGACGAGACTTAGCTCAACATGCCGAAGAAAGTGAAGAAATTGGCGATCAGGATAATCCTCTTTCAACATTGTTTTATATTGAGAGTCAAACCCTTTCCATAGCTGAACATCCCTGGTATAAAAATCTGGCGTATTACTTGCAATATCATAAATTCCCAGATGACTTAGATACTCATCAAAGGAGAAGGCTTTGTCTTGAGTCTTCCAAGTATATTATTTTAGGATAATTTTTGTTCAGGAGGTCTGCTGATGGTATATTACTTCGATGTGTGAATAATGAGGAAGCACATAAATTGTTACAGGAAACTCATGAATCTTCAGATTATTTTATTCACGTTGGTGGCCACTTTTCTGCTAAAGCTAGTCCTTTTAAAATCATTAGAAAATGTTATTATTGGCCTTCAATTTTTCGAGATTCTTATAAATTCGCGAGGTCTTGTGACAAGTGCCAAAAATTCCTTGGGAAATAACATCTTTATGCTATGCCTTTGCAACCTGTTCTCCCTGATTTTCATTTTTCTAAATGGGGTCTGGACTTTATTGGTCCTATTGATCCTCCATCTTTAGCAGGGCAGGTTTTTATCTTGACAACCACAGATTATTTCACTAAGTGGACAGAAGTTGTCCCACTTAGACACTCACAGGACAAACATGTAATTTCTTTCTTGGAAACTAATATCTTCTCTAGATTTTGCATTCCTTTAGAGATTATTAAATACAATGGTCCCTCTTTCATTTCCACTAAATTGACTCAATTTTTAGCTAAATTGGCGGTCAAACATTTCGCCTCATCAACTTATTACCCTCAAGGAAATGGGCAAGCCGAGTCTACTAACAAAAATCTGGTTAGAATCATAAAGAGGTTCATTGAAGATACACCTCGTCAATGGAACACCCTACTCAATTATGCCCTTTGGGAAGATCGCACTACCACCGAGGTAAGCACAGATTGCACTCCCTTTCATCTTGTCTATGGTCAAGAAGCCATTCTGCCTGTTGAGCTGGAACTTTCTTCTCTACAACTGATGCTACAGATTGAAGAATTAAATTCTTCCAATGTCCCTCAAAGGATATATGCACTATTAGCCTTAGAAGAACAAACAATGTTTTCCTTGGAAAACATAAAGAGAAGACAAGAAACCATGAAGAACATTTCAAAAAACGCGCGAAAGATGTCAAATTTAAAGTAAATGAGAAAGTCTTGATTTGGGACTCAACCCATGCCGACAGAGGAAGACATTTGAAGTTTCATAAGTTATGTCTAGGTCCTTTCAAAATCGCTTTTGTCCTAGGCGCAAATTCTTATCTTCTAAAATACTTGGAAGAGTGATTTTTTTCCTATAGTACCAATGATTCCCAATTGAAACATTATGTGGAACCAACTTGAATGTTAAACGCTGCATGGAAGTCACTGTTGTATATAATTTTTTGTTTTTCTTTGTTTAATTAGTTGTTCATTTTCTATTGTTTCATTTCTGCCTTTTTAATTTCTGATGTTTTCCTTTTGTTGTTCTCTTTTGTTTATCAGAAATAAGTTTTGAATCAGTTTCACCACAACGATGCCATTCTGTAAGTATTGTTGATTAGTAACAATTAAGTTACACAACTATCATGATGTCCTCCTTATAGACATTGCTAAAATTTCTTTCTGCTTCCGGTACTGTTGTTAGATAGATGATTTTATTTTCATCCCTACTTTTTGCTATCCCTTTCTTCCATCCATCCTAAGATTCAAAAGAGGATACCAGAAAATTTCTCCTTGAAACAAGAAACACTTTTACTGTGAACGATCGAATGTTATGCATACAGGACCAAACCCCCTCATACGTAACACTTTACATGAGCTATTCCCAAAGTATCAGATCATTTTTTCCCTTAATCCATTTTTTCCCCCCTGTTGCATAATCATTCTGGTCAATAATTCTTTGAGCTATGTTCACTGGTCTGTGAAACCAAATATTCTGAGTTCTTAATATGTCGGAAATAGATTTCCCTATGGAGTCGCCAGCTTATTGACGCTCAAAAGAGAAACATAGGGTACTTGCTTACAAATGGTTGCAAACGCCTTATGCCTTATTATTTAACTATATCTAATAAAATACTAATAGGTGGGACGCCTGGTGAAACTTGTGTAACTATGACGAAGAAACAACATTTATGTTTTACATGCTTATGAGTTGGCTGAGATGAGCCCTACAGTTTATTTGCGTTTAAAATATTCATCAGAATGATTAATCAAATATGATGATAAAGGCGATTTGATTTAAAAAGGGAATGGTCTTGTTTTTATATGACATTTGCAAGTATTATTATTTTGAGACATGACCTAAACTCCATGCTTAATTTATATGTGTGATGTGGTGACTTCATACCAGAAGGGTAAATGGATTGTTTGAATTGGAATCCACGTTGGAATATGTTATCCACAACAAAATATTTGAGTTATTTCACATTGGAGTTTATTAACAATTGTTGCGCGCCTTGGTTTAAAGGCAAGATTGGTTGTATCCCTAGCAAATTGTTATATGATAACTGGGGATAGCCACAATAGTTGGTGCATTGTTATATTGGAACGTATGGATACTTTGGTATAGTTGGATGCATTAATCGAATTGAATGTTAAAGGGTGATGAACTCTATAATGGTTTTGGCTCGTATTAGACATGAATGCAATTGGGAAGGGAGAAGTGACGTGCAGTAAATACACATATCTCAAACTCACCTCGAGCCCGCCACCCTAGTCATTCTTGCATTTTTATTTGTTGGTTGTTGTTGCTATGATTTGCTTGGTCGTGGAGGAGGTATACAAGCTGGTATTTTCTTCTTAAGAAATATTTTGCACAAGTATGGGGTTTTCTTGCTCTTCCATCCATGAACAATTGCTCTGCTCTTTAAGTCAATAATTGGCTCTTGTTTTCTCACGGTGTGGGTATTTCCAAAGCTGTTAAAATGAATTCAACTACGTGTTGGTTGATTTTCAAGTTTTATTTTCCTGTTGTGGTTGTTGTGAGACCATTGGCATTAAAAGAGTCGTGGGTGCATTTTACTGGTGTAGCTACTCGTTGTTTTGTTATGAAAAGAATGTGGTTGGGGATTCTCGGGCTTGTTTTGCCTATGGTTCCTTGTTTTGAGGTTTTCTTCCATGTTTGAAAATGGGTTCACTCTGCCTCTTGCCTATGGGTTTTTGTGGACACTCTGCCTATACGTGAAGATTGTGGTCTTCGTGTCTAATACACCCACACATAGTCCCGACTCTATGAGTATTAATGAGGAGTATTTTGTAGAGAGTAATACTATTTTGTGCTCTTTTTGGGCCAAACCCTCATGTTGTCAGCCCGCTTTCTTCTGCAAACTATTGTCCATTGTTGCATTGAACCCTATGTATTATCGTGGAAGTGTTGCTTACTCAGAATTTGATGGAAAACACTGTTTCGTGCTCTTTTGTTTGGGAACGGGTTTTGATTGGTCATTTGCTATGCAAATATGAGGGAGTATTGGACTCACTTATTCGCTTGAGGTTACAGTCTTTCCATATGAAGTTATGAAGTCGATAACAATGTGTGAATTATTGTTATAATGTGAGCTTGCCATGTTTTATTGTAATTGCAAAAGGCACATGTTTACAAGTTATGTGATGCTTGAATGAGGTCTGCAAACCAAAAAGAAATAGGATGAGGAAGTTTGATGAAATATGGTTCGATTAAAATAATGGTTATATACAAGGATTGTTTTGGGGCACTTCACAGGACCCTGTGGGTATTGAGGACTTTGCTAATTTTGTTATTATGGTTGTAGATAGTACACTTCAAGGATGTTGTTGTTTTTCCTGTGGTGATTATGATGTTGTTCATTTTTCAATTCTGTTATGTACACACAATATGTTTATTATGGTTATTTTTATTTCTAGGCAATTGGTTACTGTGTAATACATTTCTAAGGAAAGTGAGCATTCTTGTGAAGCAAGCATCAATTTTTGGGTTGCTTTTTTTGGATTAGTGTAACATACCCACTACCTAAAATCAAACTTTTTCGTTGATTTATCAACAATGAGAATCCCCGAAGCTCGCAGCAGTGGACTGCCAAACCCGATGCACCTGTCACGACCTCTTTTCACGCGTCGGTGACATTTCCCCGATGATAATTTCGGGTTTCGGGGTTTCGTGATTCCCACTGAGAAGAGTTCTTGTCCTCTCGAACTCCCTATCTCCGATTTTTCGATGCGCCCCTTTACGCGCTAGCCCTCCTGGCTAAACTCCTGGCCCCTATGACCACTATTTCGCAAGACTGGAGCCTTATCTCCTTTCGGGGTTTTGGGCTGCCAAAAGCCGATGCGCTATGACTTCAGCTAGCCCTTCGGGCTAGACCTTGGGTCCACATGACCTTCCCCCATATGACCGCAACCACACTACTTATCGGGGTTTCAGACTTTTCAATTCCGAAATGCATTTTTTCTCAGGACTCGCGATCCTCCGATTCTCGATATGACGTCAGTTAACAACCCCTTTTCGCCTTTAGCGAGATCAACGACTGCAATCGCCCATGAAACCAACGGTCCCTGATTTCTATTGAGACTTCGAGGTTTCAAATGGATAAATGCATTTGTTCTCGGGACTTTCGACCTCTCAAATACTGATTCTCCGCTATGATGACAGCTGGCCCCCACGATGGAGCTTTCCCTTCCTTGTCGAAATTTTGGACTTCACGATTCCGAATTGCAAGGACTTCTTGTCCACGGGATTCTCGATTTCCCGACTCTCGAAATGTCGATGGACGACTTTCTTTTCGGAAAATCTCCAGAATGCTCTGATCTCCTCCATGCATCCTCCTCAAGATGGACGGTCCTGATCGTCTCTCGCAATTTCGCGACTTCTGATGCTCTGGAAGCCTTGTCCTCAGGACTCGCGAAATGTCGAACCCCGATGCACCTATTGAATTTTCTATTGGGACTTCCTCGATGGTCTGGATCTCCGCCACGTGTTCCGGACGATAGACGACCCTGATCCAATCTCGTGATTTCAGAGTTTTTGATACCCCGATGACAGAATTTCTCTGTTAACTCAAAACCCCGGTAGTCGATATACCGACGGGCTCTCGATTTCCGCCACGTGTCTGCACAAACGGTAGGTCCGGACCATTTTGCTGTTTCGAGACTTGAAATGCCCCGAATTTCTCGACCTCGAGAATTTCGATACCCCGAGTACCAATATCCCGATGTGTCAACCCTCTCGTCAAGATATTACCCCTACTGTTCACGAAGGTTTAACCCTCATGCATCTCTTAACGGATCCCACGGCTGTCGGGTTTTTCTAGCTCAAATCTAACGACTCAGATCTGTCCCACCTCGCGCATTCTTCCACTACTTCATGGATGTGGGAAGATTAACGGTCCGAATGTTCTCATGGACCTTGGGGGTCTACGATCCTGATTTCCTCGCTATTCACAAAGATAGAGGGAAAAGGGGCAAGGTACGTAACACCCTTGTTTCTTTCGTCAATCTAACAGTTGTGAATGGCGATGGATTTTCTGACGGAATCTCATCCGTCGATCGATACTTATCCCTACGCTGTTACTTCAGGATTTTAAGAGGGTCGTTTCTCCTCATACAGAGTTACTAAGGCTTTACGCCTTCACATTTACCTTCCGGGTTCTTGAGGGGTTATTCAAGGAAGGTATTTCTATGGGGAGGTTCACCCAGGGTATTATCTGAGGCAGATAAGGGTATCATCCTCCCGAGGACCAGTCATGAAGTCTGAATAAGATCAGTACGCATATAAATAATGAATTTACGAGGACACAAGCCATACGTAGTCCTT